>PYXC01002106.1:3312500-3347500 GCA_015244755.2 Tenualosa ilisha
ACACACACCTCTGTGACAAAAACACTCACAAGCCCAACAAAATCAAGCACATCATCCAGAAAATGGCCTCACTGTTGAGCGCTCATACATGATGGCCAATGTTTTCTGCTAACCTGCATATTCAGAGCAAGACACTCAGTTCATTACTCATTCTCTCTCTCTCTCACACACACACACACACACACACACACACACACACACACACACACACACAATCTCTAGCTCTGTCTGTCTTTCCCCCATGTAATGCGTAGTAAGATGAATTGGGGTCACATCTCTATTTGGGATCAACTCGGCACACTGATGTTTTTTGTGCCCTGGTCTGGGCACAAACACCTGCCCTCTGAACCCCTACAGCTGCTTGCCTGATACTGGGTATCCCAGCCACAGGAGTGGGGGAAAGGGCACAACATTTGCTCTCACCTCTGTGTGTGTGTGTGTGTGTGTGTGTGTGTGTGTGTGTATGGGTGGGGTGGGGAGGGGGTGTAGATATGCATGTCTGTGTGTTTACTGGTACATATACATCCTTGTGTGGGATTGTGCATATGCAAGCTTGTAGACGGTTCACATGCTTGTTTGTGTGTGTGTGATTTGTGTGCCTGTATGATCACTGAAAGGACATGTCTCAGTACACACAGTGAGTCACAGTGGAGCGTGAAGAATACCTGAAGAATCGCCTGGTGTGTGTGTGTTTGTGTGTGTCTGTGTGTGTGTGTGTGTGTGTGTGTGTTTGTGTTTATGTGTGTGTATGTGTGTGTGTGTGTGTGTGTGTGTGTGTGTGGTGAGGCAGTATGAATTATTTCTTTGTTACTTTTTCCACTTTCTTACCACAGAGAAAAAGTACCAAAGCAGCAGCTTTGCAGTCTGTCGCTCCCCCTCCCCCTCCCCCACCCTGACCCCTACAAATCACAGGCCCTTAAAAAACTTCACCAGTTCATTAACAAGGACTAGCAAGCCACTATGAAACAATTTTACCATATTGCATATTGCATATTACATGACATTTCCTGCTTGTCTTAACCAGATGGCATCTGGCATGTTTGCTTTTTAGTTTACTGTTATGTCCATATTTTGTATCTTTGTATGACAAAGAAACGATGCTAGTGCGTTCTGATCATGTAGCTATGATGATGGTGCTTGGAGGTGACAATGTAAGGACTACAGAAGGTCACGGCTTCAACTCATCAGACTGTGTTTAATGGCAAAGACAAACTTAAAGTCCAACCCACAGCGTCTCTGCAGATGACCAGCAGACTTGCGTAACACGAGCGCAATCTCTGCGTGTGTGTGCGTTTTTGGCCACTCTTGTGTGCGTGTCCAGGTATCACTTTTTACTCCAGTGAATATTTGATGGGCATCCAACTGTTCTCCCCCTGCTTCAGCCAACCTCTTACATAAGACAGGGGGGTACAAGCATGAAACACCCCCTGATCCATTTCCCCAGCCAGGGGGACAGAGAAAGCAAGTGATATATTTAGTCTCTCATGACGCATTGAGGGAGTGCAGGTGGGGGTGGAGGGTCAGGTCTTCTACAGGGGTAGAAGACAAAAAAAAAAAACTGCCGCATCACCCTCTCTCCACAGCCCCCGAGTCCTCCTGCATCCCACGCTGCATTGCAGCAGCACCCTTCATTCACCCTTCAGGTGGCAAGCTGTTAGCGTTAGCACTGGAGCTAGCTCCAGGCAGCCTGCAGAATGCAGATAAACCTGACAGAGAGAGGTAAACAAAATCCCAACAGAGGGGAGAAGGAGAAAAAGGAAAGAGAGACAGACAGCCAGACAGAGACAGACACTAACTACAACACTAACACTAACAACACAAGGGCCAAAAGAGTAACACTGAGCACATAGGCACATACACATAGTCATGCATATTTGCACAGACCCAAGCAAACAGTACAATACATGCAAATGTGCTCATGCAGACACACAGACACACACACACACAGATACACACACAGACACACACACACAGACACACACACACAGAGCAATAGGGGAGGATTCTCAGCATATCAGCTCCACACAGCATGATGTAGTATGCTGACCCAAGGACACATCTTTCAGTCCTTCCGACAATCCATGAAGAGACCTCTCTCTCACCATGTGTATGTGTATATTTACTCTGTGTGTTACTGTGTGTGTGTGTGTGTGTGTGTGTGTGTGAGGATATCTCCTTGCACACCCACTGAGATAATTGTCTCCCTTAAAAAGGACCCATCTATTGTTCTCTGACCAGCCCATTGAGAGTAAACATCTGCCAATTAAACAACTTTAAACAAAAGCAACTGATGAGCTTGTGTGTGTGTGTGTGTGTGTGTGTGTTTGTTTGTTGGTGTGTGTGTGATTAAAGACAGCAGCAGGCTTGCTGTCTCATTCCTTATTCGTGCATTTTCATAAATAGCAGGGACAACTGGACAAGGCTTCAGCTTCCTCTCTCTCTCCTCCTCCATCTGTGTTTACTCATCTTTCTCCCTTTTCCCTCTCTAGATCAACATGCATCTCTCGTTCTCTCTCTCCTCACCCCCAACTCCCTGCTCCCACAAAGGCAATTTCGTTTCTTCTCGTCCTGTCTGTTTGTGTCGTCCTCTGGATCTATCTGTTCATCTCTCCTCACTGCTTCTATCAATCTATCGCTTTCTCTTCCTCTTTTTTGTCCCTGCCCATGTTGTCTGTTCTTCCCCCCGTGTGTGTCTGCACCTGTCCTGTGAGAGCAATATAACAGAGAGACCTTACAGGCAGCAGACTCTTGGGAGAGCGGGGGACAGAGACAGAGACAGACAGAGAGAGAGAGAGAGAGAGAAAAAAACAGGGGGGGGTGGAGGAAGACTGAAAGAGAGAGACTAAGAGAGAGACGGACAGGGAGGTATGCCAAGGGAGGAGAGAGAGAGACTGAGAGAGAGAGAGAGCAGAAGAGGGCTGGAAGTGGAAAAGACTTGGAAAGAGATAGAGGCAAAGAAAAAGATAAAAGGACAAAGAAAGGTACAGGAACAGACAAAAAGGAAAAGGTGGAGAAAGAGAAAGAGGCTGAGAGAGAGAGAGAGAGAGGAGAGAGAGAGAGCGATAGAAGAAGATGTCACCTCCTGGCCACCTGTGTGTGGGCTAACTCTTGCCCCTCCGCCTCTGCCTTGCTGTCTGTCACCTGAGCTGGTGGTGACATAACACCAGGTCATCCTTCTCACGCTGACTACTTAATGCAGGGCCATCCTGACAGGGCCGCGTTTACCCTTACCACTCATCTCGTTTGGCCCCGTCTCTCTCTCTCTCTCTCTCTCTCTCTCTGTCTCCCTGTCCTTTCTCAGCTGATGAGGCCCAGCATGTGTGTATATGCGCAGTGATACGCAGTGGAGATGAGACCCAGCATGTATATGTATGCACAGTGAGTCGTAATGGAGAGGAAACCCAGTGTGTGCGTGTGTGTGTGTGCGTGTGTGTCTGTGTGTGTGTGTGTGTGTGCGGGAGCATCCCTTGTGTGCAGTTGCATGTCTTCTCAGCCCTTAAGACAGTCACAGTGTGTGTGTGTGTGTGTGTTTGGTGGGTTAATTAGTAAACAGTCCATTCCAGGCCCTCTGACGGTCACAGACTCATTACAGTGAGAACGGTGTGAGGTCATTCTCCACACAGAAGACAAGTGTAAAGTTTCACTTGTTTGGCTGAGAAAGTGGGTCACACACTGAGGTGTGCATTTGTGTGTTTTTGAGTGTGTGCATGTGTCTGTGTGCGTATTTGCAGCTGTTTAGGTATTCAGAGGTGGCTGTGTGTGTGTGTGAGAGAGAGAGAGAGAGTGTGTGATGGAGAGAGAGAGATATATACAATTTTTGTTGTTGTTTTTCAATATTACCATGTTCACAGGTTGAACCATTTAAACCGTTCCTGTGTATGTGTGTGTATGTGTGTGTGTGTGCGTATGTGTGTGTGTGTGTGTGTGTGTGTGTGTGTTTGCATATGAAACAGCTTTGGCAAAACTGTCTTTCAACAGTCATGCTAATAAAGCAACTTTGAATTGAACTGAATTGAATTGAGGGAACGAGAGAGAGAGAGAGAGAGAGAGAGAGAGAGAATGTGTCTGTGTATGTGTGTGTGTTTGTGCATGTGCGTGCCTGTGTGTGTGTGTGTGTGTGTGTGTGTAATTTAGTTGCATCAGGGGAAAATTTTATATAATCCAAACAAGAAAGCACCTGGTCAGCAGCGGCCCTGAAATGTGACTCCTTACACTGACAGCTGAATCAGACCGATGGGTTCTGAGCAAGTGAAGGGTGAAGGTGATGGAGAGATAGATGAGTGAAAGATAAGCAGATGGAGAGGGAGGGGGGGGAGAGAAAAAATGCAGTGGAAAAAAGGACTAGAAATCTGTGATAGAGAGATAGAGAGAAAGAGAGAGAGGGAGGGAGAGAAGGAGAGAGAGAGAAAAAGAGAAAGGTTTAGAGAGGACAGGGGAATAGTCTGTGTGGCTCCTTCAGAATAACTCTGGGTCGGTGAGGCAGGTGCTGACGGATAGTGGTTCCTCTGGGGGGACAGACCAGGCCAGCCTCCTATGCCTCAACCCCAAAACTTCCACCTCCACCACCACCACCACACACCTCTATCAGCTAGCACTGGTCCTGCAGCGTCACCTAGGGCTTTCTAATGTGTGTGCTGTATAGGGCAAAAACACATGGAGAGCCCAGAGGCGCAATTCCATGGTGGCTCTTCATGCGTTTGTTCCCAGAGCCTAAGGCCCATATAAACAAATATTTAGCAAACGCTGCAAATGTGTGTCTGTGTCTGTGCACGTGCTACATTTGTAGTACATATATGTCTGTATGTACGCCTGTTTGATGTGTGTGTGTAGGTTTATGGGGATACTAATAAACATCCAGGTAAAGAATAACCTCGGTCCATTGACAGTATTCAGCCATTACCATCATGGCTGTCATGGCAGTCAATACGCTACGAGATTGGATTTGTACACACACACACACGCGCACGCGCACACGCACACGCACACACACACTTAACACCCTAAAAGCTTCCATACACATAACTAACTGTAAAGGCACAGCACATTCATGCTTGAGATTTCATTATCTTAAGTGAAGCAAAAACAGACGTGAGTAAGCTTCAGTACACTACAAGAGGGCAGTCAGGAAGGAGTGTGTGAGAGGAAATATAAGAGAGTAGAGAATGACACAACACATCAATCCATCAGAGACACACACACACACACAGACACAGAGGCGTGCACACACACACACACACACACACACACACACACACACACACACACACAGACACACACACACACACACACACGCACGCACGCACACGCACTCACGCACACACACGCACACACACACAGACACAGACACAGACACAGACACACACACACGTTTTCCGACACCCAACACCACAAAGACTTTTGTTCAATCGGGAGCTAATCTGATTAGCAGCCTGAACCGGTTTCTACTCCAATAAACATAAAGAAAAACAGATCCATTCCCATCCATCATTTGGCCACTCTGTGTCTGATCTTGCAAAGAGATTGAAAGCCTGACCAGATGTCATCTGACTGCTGGCTTTCAACATCAACAGCACATCTTGAGAAGGTTAAAAATTATATATTTTTTTTGTTTTGGGGGGGGGGGGGGCAAATGCGAGAGAGCACAGATCTTCAGTTTACCTATCATTATGTCTCATAAGCACTCGCTGACTGCAAACTCAATGAGAAAAATGTCATCAATGAAATCATCTGGAGCCGAGGACTACATCCAGAGTCTTCCATTATGAGTGAGGGAGTAGACTAAGATGGTTTATTCATGTGGTGTGCTCAATCAGCAGCTTAAGGAATACAGGTGTGTGTGTGTGTGTGTGTGTGTGTGTGTGTGTGTGTGTGTGTGTGTGTGTTGGTTGAGCATGGAAGACATAGGCGTGAGTGTGTGTGTGTGTTTGTTGGTTAAGGATGGAGGACATAGATGTGAGTGTGAGTTTGTGTGTGTGTGTGTGTTAGCTGAGCATGGAGGACATTGGTGTGAATATGTGTGCAGTGTTAGAGAGTCTTAATGAGCAGCTTTGTTCCCCAGTGGGAATTTGGAGCCTTTAAGCAAGGGAAGTGGATCTCTTTTCTCCCTCCCTCTCTCTGTGCATGCATTTTGCATTTCTGTGTGCTTTGTGAAGAGAGAGAGTGGGAGAGAGAAAAAAAGAAAGAAAGAAAAAAGAGAGAGAGAGAGAGAAACACAAAAGGAAACGAGAAGTGAGGACTGCTACGTGGTAATGACAGAGAATAACACAGTGGCTCCCTCAAAGAAATGCTGACTAACAATCTCTCTCTCTCTCTCTCTCACACACACACACACACACACACACACACACACACCTCTCTTCAGTTACCACACAGTGTGACAATTATCAGTCTGTGTCAGATGTGTGTAGGCAATGATTACAGCCTATGACCATGTACTACAGTAGACTATAGCCTCTCTCTCTCACACACACACACACACACACACACACACACACACAAAGCACATGAACTAAACTGAACTGACCTCAGATCAGAGGAAGAGTGCAGGAGAAGAGCGGCAGTAATTAGTGCTAAAGACACCAGAGAAGAAAGAGAGGATGTGGAGGAGAGAGGAGAGAAGAGAGAGAGAAGAAGAGGAGGGATAACAGAGAGCAGAGAGAGACGAGAGAAGGTGAAGAGACAGAAGTGGAGAGAGGATGAGAGGGGAGAGGAGGAGCAGAGGAGAGAGACAGAGGAGGAGAGGAGGTATAAGGGAGAGAAGAGAGAGACAAGAGAAGGTGAGGAGAGAGGAGTACAGACGAGATGAGAGCAGAGAGGAAGAGCAGAGAGACATGGAGGGGGGAGGGGAGGGAGGGAGAGGTGAGGAGTGGGCCAGGCAGAGGCTGAGAATCACGATGCCTCCGTCTTCATCTCCGACTCAGTCCTCATACATCCATAATCATCAGGGTGACAGTCACAGCTCCCTTGGCTGCACTCACACAAATCAGGCCCACATACAATACACACAGTGAGTGGGTTAGCAAACACATATACATACACACACACACACACACACACACACACACAGTATCTTTCTCTCAATTGCCCATATACACACTTACACACAATATATACACAACATACACATCTACCGATAGATAGATAGATAGATAGATAGATAGATAGATAGATAGATATACACATGCTGTAACACAGAATTACAGGACGACAAACTCTGCTTCTTGTAGTCTCTGAACAAAACACCTACACACACCCCACACATACCCAACCCTGCCCCTCCCCCCACAGACAGAGAGAGAGTGTGTGTGTGTGTGTGTGTGTGTGTGGGTGTGTGTGGGTGGGTGGGTGGGTATGTGATGGACGTCTATTTGCAGCATCCATTGGATTCTGATTCACAGAAAGGATGAGCTGTGTACTGTGTGTGTGTGTGTGTGTGTGTGTGTGTGTGTGTTTGTGTGTGTTCTTCTGAAAGCTTGAGACAGCCCTAGATCAGGCTGCGTAACAAGCTGAGGCCTCCAGTAATCTGGACTGTAGATTACTGTAGATTAAAGCGCAGCCTCAGGAGCTCAACACTCACTGCCTTCTAACTATCCAGTTACAGCTCTCTATACCTCTGACATTCACTCACTCACTCTATCCCTCATTCACTCTCTCTCTCTCTCTCTCTCTCTCATACACACACACACACACACACACACACACACACACACACACACACACACACACTTCCAGTCTCTGTCAACAACATAGTCATTTTTTCATTTACAAGCACACCATTAAGATTTTCTGTATAGTTATTGCAGAGGGGTTGCAGGGTTAACTCCAAAGTCGTTTCACAATCCAGTCCTGAATGTATCAATTATCAACTGATTGAAACAATTAACTTATTCGTACCAACAGTACTCAACACCCTCGAATAACAGGGCTATGGGTTGACTGACTCTAGATTATTGCTTTAAAGGCACACTAGGCAACTTTTTCAGGTTAATTCACATGGATTGGTAAGAATGTACAATGTTGTTGAAATTTTTTCAAAAAATCGGTCAGACTCAAAAAATCGTAGTCGTTGTCTGGTATGCCTTTAAGCACGTGTGAGAGGTGTCCAGAAGAGGAGGCAGACCTACAGCCATTTGCAAAAAGAAGCCAGACTCTTTCTCATACACACACACACCCACATGCACACACACACACCGTACATTTCTATAAATATATACACCCCCCTGCCCACACACCATAGAGAAAGGCAAAAGTGAACAGACCAATATCAATAAAGAAAAAAAAATCCTGTACCACAACTTCTAATAGCAAAGTTTAAAACAACAAAAACAACCACCACCATCACAAGAAGGGTAAACAACCCAAACTCTTAATGTAACTGAATGACGCCCCTCCCCCTCTCCAGCTCTCTCTCTTTCTCTCTCATTCCATTTCTCCTTGGAGCGAGGTGGCAAGACATGACACTGGTGGAGGAGTCGTCGCAGCAACAATGTGAGCATTACATAAGTCGCTGGGCCCCTCTGGCAATGAAAAACCAAGAGGGTTGAGACACACACACACACAAACACACACACACACAAACACACACACACCCTGAAACACCTGGGTATCAATTGGCACACACACACACACACACAGATAAGAAGCCAAATCTCACACAGAGAAATAGACAGGAATCCAGACTCTGTAGACCAGGACTAAAAGGCTTGAGCTCACTCTCTCACACTCTTCACCTGCTCCTGCCACTGTGTGTGTGAGAGAGAGGGCTCTTCCTGAGCAAGTTGATGGTGCCCTAATCAGCAGCAGCAGCAGACACACACACACACACACACACACACACACACACACACACACACACACACACACACACACACACACACACACACACACACACACACACACCAATGAATTTTTCAGAGCTGAGCTCAAGCTGAAGATATCCCCTGACACGTGAGCCATCTCTCGCCACACATACACACGCACACACAAATAGGCACAACCACACGAGAGAGAGAGAAATAAAGAAAGAAGGAAAGAGAGAAAGAGAAAAAGAGAGAGAGTGAGAGAGACATAGAGAAAGCGAGAGAGAGGTGACGCCATTCCTTTGGCCACGTCAAGGGAGCATCTCACGGTCATCACATTACCCAGTACTTGAGAGTGTGTCTGTGTGTTTACATGTATAATGGATATTGGTGTTAGAACATCCAGTGCCACACTCACCGTGTGTGCCTGCCAATCGGTGTCAGGACATTCACTGCAGTCATTGTGTGGCAGTACAGGTTTGTATGTGGCTGTGCATAGATGGGACTTTACTATCATGTACAGTATTTGCAAAAGCCACCGTATGAGCAAGTTTGCAATGAGTGTATGCATCTTCTCCTCTCATGAGTGAAGTGCATGCTTGAGTGTGTGTTTGTAAGTAACTTTGTGTGTGTGTGTGTGTGTGTGAGGGAGGGGAGTGTATAAATGCATGCCAGTGTAAAGGTGAAGTAAACTTTAGAGTTGTGTGTGTGTTTGCGTTAGTTTCCTTCAATGCCCATCCCCATTGGACCAGCCTTTCATTTTATTTCGTTGAGTGTGCGGGTGTGTTAGTTTGTGTGTTAGTTTGTGTGTGTGGCACGTATTCATGCACTCAGGTGCAAGTGCATGTGGAGTGTTTTGAATGTGTTTGCGCATGCGTACGTGTGCCAGTGAGTGTGTGTGGGGGTCACATGCAAGCATGCGTGTTTGAAGGCAGCTGAGCACATGAGCATGTTTGCACGCTGCACAGCATGGAAGTCTGTATTACACATGCCAGTCCTATTCCCAAGTTAAATTCATGCAGACACACAGACACACACACACACACACACACACACACACACACCTTCAAACATATACATTCCAAACACATACACACAAACACCGAAGTACATGAGTATACACATATGAAAAACAAAAAAAAGCACAGACACAACTTAACACACACACACACACACGCACACGCACACGCACACACGTCTTCAAACATAAACATTTCACACAAACACACAACACACAAACACCAAAGGACATGAGTGTATACATATGAAAACAAATGGATGCACAGGCAGAAAAAAACACACACACATACATACACACACATATGCACGATCAGTCAGGGTAGACTGGGTCAGCGGCTCTCTGTGAATGGAGTGGCGGTGGGTGTCCATCACTAACTAATGATGGGCCTGTAAACGTGCATTAAGAGGCAGGGGACGCAGCGTGACAGCACAACGATAAGTATGTGAGAGTGCTGTACCGGTGTCCACTTGCTCATTGCAGACTACTTGTAATGTCATTAAGCCATGTGTGTGTTTGTGTGTGTGTGTGTGTGTGTGTGTGTGAGTGCGTGTGTGAGAGAGAGAGAGAGAGAGAGAGGGAGAGAGGGAGACAGAGACATAGAGAGAGAGAGAGAGAGAGAGAGAGAGAGTGAGAGAGTGAGAGAGAGAGATTGACAGTAACTGAAGCAGAGAAGAGGAGGTGGACACTCAGGCACATCGGTACTGCTCGCTGCCGCGTTGCCAGGGCAACGACGGTGGCGGTGATTCATAGAGTGTGTTGAGCTGCAAAATAAATTTCGCACCTCGCTCTGCTGACACCAACACTCAGTGTGTGTGTGTGTGTGTGTGTGTGTGTGCATGTGTGTGTGTGTGTGTGTGTGTGTGTGTACATGTTGTGTGTGTGTTGGGGTGCTGCACCATCTGTGTGTGCTCCACACGTAGTCAAGTGAACTACACACAGTGTTACTGTGCCTGGGGTTGGTGTTACCTTGTGTGTGTGTGTGTGTGTGTGTGTGTGTGTGTGTGTGTGAGCTTGGGTTGGTGCCCAACACAGACATGTTGAGGACTCCTATGTTTGTGCACATATTACTTGAAACACCAGGCAAACAAGTGTGTGTGTGTGTGTGTGTGTGTGTGTGTATGTGTAGCACATAAAACAATTAAGACTGTACCACCAAACAGCCAAAGAAAGTTTAAAAAAAATATTTACAGTTTAAATATTTATATTTCTTATTACAATATAAATCTATACTCTTGATATCCACCTATAACAAAAAGCATTTAATTCCCCTTCTGCTCCCTTTCTGTTTGCGAGGCCCTCTGTCTTCATCAGGAAAAAAGGAAAAAAAGCTGTCAAAAGTTGTAAAATTTAAATCACGATAAAATTATGTAGTTCGCAATCGCAAAATGGCAAAACTTTAAACATCTATTTGAATTGTACTCACATGTCTATGGAAGATGTTAGCTCTGAACATCACAGCAGACTTTATCTTATCTTTATCTTATCTTCAAGTTCTTGAATATATCCTTGTATGTTCATGTCAATTATAAAAAGGGTTTTATTGTTCTCTTATTCTTCTATGATAAACAATTCTAAAGAATATGATGCACGAATACTTGGAATACTTGGGCTTCCAAAGTAATGATTTTTCAGAAATTTATTGGACATATGTGCATATATGTAATACTTTTTGGAGAAAGAACAGACTATATTTCTGCTTAACTGTTATGGCTGCAAGCTACACTTGGACTTTGAAGAGCAAAGAGGAAGTAGCTTGACACCTGAAAGTTCATTTAAGTGAAGCAGTAGGCTATTTGGCAATCACTAGGCTACCTACAGTGTACAGGCGGAGGTAAGGAAACAGACGCATTCCCGATCATAGCCCATCGACCATCAACCACAGGACTCCGCATTTCACCCAGGAGAGTGAAAGTAAAATTGCACCGCATTGCATGTAGGCTGCATAACCTAACTGGTCATGTTGCAGGTTCATTCCACAAGTTCTAGAGCTAAATTTGACCACAAAGTTGATGTTATAAATAGCTTTATTTTGCATTCTAGTCACCCACGAAAATCTGCGTTGTTCCTTACCAAGATGAGCCCAGTTCAGTGTTGTTTAAATAGCCTACCCTGTGTTAACAGCGGCATTTTTTTATTGCAAAAGTGAGCTTGCGTTAATGCACTATTAACACATTAACTTCGTCAGCCTTAGAAAAAAGACAAATTCAAAGAAGACCTCTGATTAAGGGGCATACTGTCTTGCTTTTTCTATTCAACCTCTCTATGCTCCCTTCTACTCTTTCTCTCTCTCTCTCCCTTCTCCTGCTGCAATGCTCATTAGCTTTCTGTCAGTCTTGCTTTCTGTCTCTCCTGCTCTATTTCTCTCTCCCTCTCTCTCTGTCTTTCTCTCCACCTCATTTGTTGAGCCTTTTTCTATCTGTCTCTCTTGCTCCATTTCCCCTGCCTCTCCTCCACTCTCCCTCCGCCTGTTCCCCTCTCTATCGCTCTCTCTCTCACCATTTCCCTCCCTACCTCTCTCTCTTTCCAAATCCCCTCTCTATCTTTCTATCTCAAACACCCTCCGTCTATCCATGCTTTCACACAAACACTTTCTATTGCTCCCACTTGCAGTATTTCTCTCCTCCTTTCTCCATCTCCCTTCCTTGCTTCTTTCTTTTTCTCTCTCTCCCGCCCTCAATGCACACAGTCCTCACAGTGAAAGCCTCTATCCTCCATAGCTGAAAGACTTACACCCACATTTGGCAAAGACCGTGTTGATAAACGGTAGCAAACTACCTCCATCTCTCTTTCACACCCTCAGTCACTCTACAGGGCTCTCTCTCTCTTCTTTTTTCTCTTGCTCTCATTACCGCTTTGTCTTTCCGCCTTCTTTCATTCCTCTTTCTCATCATTTCTCTTCTCTCTCTTTCTCTCTCTCTCTCCCACCCTCCCCTCCCCTCCTCTCCTCTCCTCCACCTTCTCCTTCAGCACCTGAGCCATCTGCAACTAATGGACACTATAGGTGTACAGGTGTCAAGGTGTCTGTAGTCTATAGGGAACTGATTCAAGTGAGTGTGAGGGCTGCATTTGTCTGTGTGTGTGTGTGTGTGTGTGTGTGTGTGTGTGTGTGTGTGTGTGTGTGTGTGTGTGTGTGTGCGCGCGCGGTGCGTGTGCGTGTGCATATTTGTGGGTGTGTGTCTAAGGCTTGCACCCCTGAATCATCAAGCAGCCACGGGAAGTAAAAGGGAAGATCTGAAAGCTTGATGCTACGTTTTGCTATTTCTCATAAGACGACACACACATATAGAGATTGGAACCCCTGTATCCTTACGTGGACGATCATGAAAGCAATGTAATATATTAAACTCGGCAAGGTGGTGCAGCTCGTGCTTAGCACACGATGTGCAAGGTGTGTCTTATCTCTCATGTGTGCCTGTCTCCTCCAAGGTAGCTGCATCCTCTTCTCAGTTCTTTCATGGAAAACAAGGACATATGTTTACAAAAGAGAGAGGAAGGAAGGAAGGAAGGAAGAAAGAAAGGAAGGAAGGTGGGAAGGAGAGAAGGAAGGACTGACAAAGAATTGATACCCTTTGTAACTGTTCTGTGCAGAAAAATGAAAATTATTCATTCAAATGCGTAAATTCCCTGCAACGACATAATGATAAAGTAACTAGTGTTAGCCGTTATTGCCTGTGTCTTATTACATGCATATTACAAGTGAAACTTTAACACAGGCACGTATGTACATACATGACATACAAGTTATTAATCACGATTGCTATTATCTGCAGTTTTGGTTCTGTGCAGCAGGTCTTGAAATGTATCCCCTGTGACTACAGGGGGTTGCACTGTAAAATACAACAACAGCAGCAAGCTGGGAGGCAAGGCTAGACTAAGCTATCAGCTCCTTGGCTAACCCCAGCTTTGAGCTCATTGGGTTTCTAAGTAGTCCTATGCATAGCAATGCTGGTGTGTAGTGGTGATGGTTTTGAGACACTTTTGTGAGCTGTGAAGCTGAAGCTGGACCAGTGTTTAGCCATGGATGGACTGCACACAACTTTCAGTGTGTACAGTGTGTACAAGTGTTGAATAGTGGGGACAAGATGTGGGTTGTCCGACATACTGTGTGTGCAAGCATGGTAAGGCTCTACAGCAAAGGTGAATATCTTCTTCCCTTATTCATTCATTCATTCACTCACACACATGTGCACACATGTACGCACACACACACACACGCACAAACAAACACACACACACACACAGCCATGCCAGGAAGAGACAGACAATCCTATTCATTGTGTAGCGGCTCAGACTGGCTGTGTAATAATGCATGAGCACAGGAAGGGGAAATGGAGAGACTGTTTCAGTATGATCACTGAAAAGAAAGGGCTGAAATATACGTGTCCTCTCTCTCTTTCCCTCTCTTTAAACATACGTGCATACACACACACACACGTGCGCGCACGCACGCTCATACCAACACACATGTTCATTCACTCATACACACACACACGCACGCACGCACGCTCATACCAACACACATGTTCATTCACTCATACACACACACACACACACACACCTGTCATCTGGGCTATAACAGTCTCTCAGCTCTCACAGCCAGTCCTAGTACACCCCCCCCCCCCCCCCTTGCCAACAGGAGAGGCACTGAATAACTGATGAGTCTAGCAAGGCTTACACCAATCTCGGGTGCATGCTCACTATCCACACACATATCCACAAACACAAACACACACACACACACACACACTACATGGGACATGTATCTTTCTTCAGCTGTCCAAAAGTGCTGTTTTATAAAGGCACATGGACAAGATAACGGATATTTGACTAACATTTTCATCCCACAGAACAGAATGCAAAGGGACTTCATTACTGACACTGATTTTAGAAAGTCTTCAGTAGAGTACTGACACTGAATTTGGAGGGCCTTCAGTACAGTACAGACATTGAATTTAGGAGGCCTTCGGTAGAGTACTGGCACTGAATTTGGAGGGCCTTCAGCAAAGAACAGACGCGTAATTTGGAGGGCCTTCAGCAGAGTGCTGACATTGAATTTTGGGGCCCTTCAGTACAGTACAGACACTGAATTTTGGGGCCCTTCAGTACAGTACAGACATTGAATTTCTTCCACTTAGAACTCAACTTATGTCTCCATCCGTGAGCCCATCTTCCAACAAAACCATTAGCAGTGTAATTCACCATCACCTAAGTCTACCTCTGCTTAAGCGTGTCAGGAATGAAAGCTCAGTAACCAGCGTCAATCACTGGTGCTGCTGCAGTCACTGACCTGAAACACACTGAAGGAAGACATCACTGGTTCTAACACGCACACTAGTCTCCTGGGTTCAATATAAAAGAATTAGAGAGGGGAGAGGATGGAGGGATAGATGGAAGGAAGGAAGACAAAAAAAGAGTGGTGAGGAGATCTACCACTTCATTTCCTCAGAGGGACAGGGGAAGTTTTGATTAAGTTTTGAGGAGCAGAGTAAGATAAAGAACAAGAGAGAGAGAGGAGAGAGAGAGAGGACGATTCTCTCCATCTGTTTTGCAGTGCCAGAGCCCTCATCCCATCTTAATACACCAACTGTCGCTTCATATAGCATAAAGCCTAGAGAAAACAAATAAATGCACGCCGACACACACGCTTGCATGCACAAGAACACGCACACACTTTTTCAAAAATTCACTTAAATGTTCCCCACCAGCTCTTTCCCTGCAGCTAATGGGGAAAGTGTTTGAGGTATTGTTCTTGAGGAAGCAGAGTCAGAACCCATCAGACAACTCATTCCTGCTCAGCGTTTGTTTTTGTTTTTTTTATGGCGATTGCACTGCTCAATTAGTTTCTGAAAGCTTGTGATACGTGATGAGTATGTGCAAAAATGTTCCTCAAGCAAAACACACTGCATAAATGCATTACCAGGTGGCTTCTGTGCTTTAACAAATGGACCATGTTCTTCTTTGTGTGCGTGTGTGTGTGTATTTGTGTATGTGTAGGTGTGTATGTCTGTATGCTTGTCTTAGTATTGCATTTGGGTATCATTTGGTGGGTAGGTTTGCATGCGTGGGTGTGTGTCTGAGTATGTGCAAGTGTGTGTGTGTGTGTGTGTGTATGTAATCATGAACCTGACCCTCCTGTTGCTCAAGCAGTTCTGGAACAGAGTAGCAATCAGCCACTAGCTGAAGCCTGATCCTGTGGTGTTTTTTATAAAGCATACAAAGGGGTGTCGGGTTCCCCAGCCTCTGCCTTTGTCAGAGATATCATTTATTTAAGCTGGGGACTTATTGATTGGCGGATGAATGTTCCGAATGCTGGGGGTGGGATGTTGAGGGGGTGGGGTGGGGCAATTACATCTAACCGTTAGATGACCCCCCCGCCCAGCACTATATACACTCATAAGCAAGCACACAATGTGTGTACACACACACACACACACACACACACACACAAAACTGTTCACACATACAAAAGCATACACGCACATACACATACACAAACAGACAATTAGTCTGTTTAAATCTGATGCCTGCCTCGTGGCACCAGGGTGCAATTAGAAACCAAAGCAATATCACAATCTCCTCCACACCCCTTGAATCAACACACAACACGCCCTGACAAAGTCTCAGACCCTTTCCACATAATTACCCATGGTGTGTGTGCGTGTGTGTAAGTCCTTGTTTGTATCTGTGTGTGCATATCCGTGTGTGTGCGCATGTTTGTATCTTTATCTGTGAGTGTGGTGTGTGTGTGTGTGTGTGTGTGTGTGTGTATGTGCTCCTTCTCCCTCCCATCCTCTGGCCCTGCTCTCTTTTTTCCATGGAATAAGTGAGGCACCCAGGCTGGATGAACAACGCTGATGCTCTTTTTCCCACCGGTGATCGGTCCCGGCGGCCAACTGCCCGTTCGGTGGCCCAGTCAGGGACAGGAGGAGCGTCTGAGTCTGAGGCCAAAGCCTGGAGGTGTCTCTGTCTCTGGTGTCGACTGGAGCATGGGACAGACATCCTCTATAAGCGCTCAGACAGGAGCCCAAACAGATCGACTTCAGCCTCCCATCTTACCATCAGTTTTGGACAAAAGGACGGGGGAAACTCTGAGTATTTAAGTTAATACAGGACAGGATATATGCACATGTCACTCCACTTTCAGCTCCTCTGTTTACTATTGCAGCCTGAATGCAATTTACATCTCACACTGACAATCAAGACTCTTACTGGAACTGCACCATCCTACTTCAATGATATGATCAAGACCACTCCTTCAAGACCACTTCACTCTGCTTGGCCGACCATCAATGCCAGGAAATCTGTCACAACTATTTTATTTGTAGGTCCTATATGGTGGAATGAATACGCTCTTCTGACAGTTTAAAGATTTTTAAAAGAGGTTTAAAGAGACATCTTTTTACTTTGTACTTAATTTGATTCATTCCCTGCCATGTTTTTGAGGTCACTTTCCAATTAGTATTAGTCTTTCTTCTCAGGCATTTTGGCTTGGCATAACCATAAACATAAACATATATCCAGAGTTATGGTGAGGAGATACGTCTCTAGGCATATAATGATTATTTGAACCCCTACAGGAGAGAGATGGGCAATATACGCTCCCAGACAAATAAAAAGGTGTGAGTAACAAAGCATATGAGCTTGAGCTCACTCTCATGGACATCATCCTGTGCTACAGACCAGGAAGACCACTTAGTATAATCCCACATCTGGAGCAAAGTGTAATCCTGCATGTTATTATGTTACCGTGCAAAATGACAATAGCTGAAGGCGCAGATAACAAGGGGTTTAGTTAAAGCTTCACTGAGGATGGTGTCTTGCATGTCAATGTAAGAAATGTGAATTGATTAGACTTGCCTTAATGACAATGAAGAATTTCTTAAAAAGTTATTAAATTTTTTTTTTCCTTTGAGAGCTATCCTTTGCCCACTGCCAAGTTGGTGAAAAACACACATCCAGACAGGTAGATAAACACACACACACAAACACATGCACATTTACCTCTTTCAGGATCTGGTGCATCATTCTGGCAGTCTCCTCGGACACCCTCCAGGGGTCCTTTTCATCCACCAGCATGGCGTCCAAAGTGCCCTTCTCTAGCACTACGTCGAAGGAGCCGTCAGCGAAGTCCAGCTGCCGCGCGTCCATGCAGAGCCAGCTCATGCCCTCACAGTTGGCGTGGCGCTGCGCCATGGTGTCGATGCAGACAGAGGAGTAGTCGATGTTGGTGATGGAGGTGAAGCCGGCCCGGTACAGGTCCACGCTCATGGAGCTATTCCCACAGCCTGCAGAGCAGAGCAAAACCAAAAGTAGACATTTGAGGAGCTTTTCCATGGAGTCCCACACAAAACACATCCACATGCATGGATAACTGACACAGACATTACAATCCAAAACTCAAGTCTTTCAATATGAAGCTTTACAATGACACATTTGACGATACCTGACCATATATATGTGTGTGTGTGTTGTTTTTTTGATGATCTATCTTCTGGACCACACTGAAATGAAATCCTCAAAACCCTGATTTAGTCCAACCCCATGTTTCTAGTATATACTGTATGAAGGTGTCTTAAGGTCCACACTGACAAAAGGAATCTATTGCCTGTAAAGTGAACCTGCACAGCTGAGGAAAAAAAGCAGAAAAGCACAGCAAGGCAAGACCTGTACTACTAAGCAAGGTTACTGTTACCCGGGGTAGCTTTGGGAGTTACCACTGATCTCTAAAAAACCCTCCATTGAGCATCAGTTGTTTCTTAAGTGACATGTTGGTTTTAGACCAGTGGTTACTCCACAAGTTACCCTGTTCAGCCAGTAACCTAGCTTCGTAGTATACCCCCCTGATCTATTAACTGATAAACATTAACAATGATAACAACAGAGCAACTTTTAGTGCACACACACACACACACCACACACACACACACACACACACACACACACACACACACACACACACACACACACAAAAACACGTGCGTGCGCGTGAGCTGAGAGACCATGAGTGGATGCCTGGATCTGGAGGAACAAACTGTTTTCCAGTTAGCATGATGAAAAATGTGGAGCAGAGCTCTGTCAACACCGGTGTGTTCAAATTGCTCCTGACAGAAGACCAGCCTCTGAGTGTGAAGTGAGTCACCAGGGACAGAAAGCACTTCTACCATCTCCACCCAAATGATCTGGGAGTAATTTGAGCTTAGATGAATGCTGATCACTACAGCTAGATGAGTGAATGACTAAAACATGTTGCAATAGAATGAAAGAGCCAAAAGTAGACCTGGGGATTAAGTGAAGATTCCTGGCATGGCATCTTTTTCCCCTCTTCTTAAAAGCATGAATATTTCACCAAGCATAATTACTGCTCCGTAGAGAATGCGCTCTGGGCACAGGTGACACAGGAACAGTGAAGAGTAGGGTGCTATGTAGGGAGACCCTGCTCGGCTTTGGAACGCAACTACAGCCCTTTAAGCACTGGCCAGCCTGTCAGCAAACACTAAGCCCATCCATGCCAGTCCTACTTGTCCAGTCCGCAGCGAGACATCACTTATTGTGGGCAGCTTGCCAGAGTCAGCCAACTTCGAAAATCGCCTACTCAGGCCACACACACACACACACACACACACACACACACACACACAGGATGGCACATTCTGCCCCATGACCCTGACTCCCCGACAGAGGGTCCTGTCATGAGTAATGAATGCGGCATTATCGACAGGCCTGGATGCTCCACTGCGGCGTACGATGATCGATGATCTAAAAATTGGATTTCCAATTAGCTATCGCTGCTGCTTTTGTCACGACTGCCCACGACAGGGGTTGCCAGGTTGGCCCTAGAGTCCACGCCCGTGCCCGTGCCCGCTCAGCAGTGATGAATGAAGATGGAGAAGGGAAAGGGCAACAACACAGATCTGCATTGGCAAGGACCGACGACAGACTCTCTGATGGGCCGCTCAAGAGACACGACTACCTACATTACTAAGACACAAAACCCTTAAATACAAACACGCTTCATAAACACGTACTCCACCACTCTCTGCTTTTCTTTCAGTCACTTGTACCATTAACACGTACTTTACAGGTCAGGTAGAATTAAGCACCGGGGAGAATAGGTCCATCTGCAGTCCATCTAATATTTACCAAACTGTGATGTCACCATGAAGGACACCAGGAATAAAAAGTATCTGGCAGCACCTGTGTCCTCGGTCAATGAGCTAGAGCTCCTTAGACAGCCACTTCATCTGGGGGGGTGGGGTAGACAGCAAGAAGGAGGGATGGAGGGACAAAGGCAGACAGAGACAAACAGAGAGAAAGAAAGAGAGAGAGAGAGAGAGCAAGAGAGAGAGAGAGGGGCCATTTTAAGACTGCGAGAGAAGCACAGCTGAGGACCCAAAAGAATGTCCTTGTGTGAGAATGTGACTGGGAGATGGAGAGAGAGGTATTTCTCTGCTATTGCGCTGCGTCTGCTCTCTGCAAGCTTCGCTTTAATCTCTAAATTTAGCCTGCATTCAGCACAGCTACTTTAACACAGAGGAGAGAGGAGGGCTCCTTCAAATCAAGGTGACAGTTAGTACAAAGCTGCAGGAGAGATAGGAGATATTAATCCTTGAGATTAAATCACTCATGTGAACCCGCGCACAAGGTAACATTGCTGTTTCCATGGTTATGTAAAAGACAAAGACTTGACCTTAAAAAAAAAAAAAAAGAATTTCAGAATAGAAAATAATAAGAAATGGTGGAAACTCAATGCAATAAGTAGACAGGTCATGAATACTGATGAAGTACTGCCTCTGAGTTTGCACTTAACAACTGTCTTATTCAAACAAATACCAGTTAACAGATGGCGGTTTGTGTCTGTCAAGTGCATCACTCAACTGGAACTGGATCAATTGGATCAAGCAACAGCTACCACTTCCAGACTGGCTTCTATTCCAAATGCACAGCTTTATGCTCAGATGTCTGCACACATGTATTGTATGTGTGATTATGACCTGCACACATACACTGTAATCATGACTATTTTGGATAACTGCATGCTAGTACAAATGTCTAGACTAATTGGAAAAAAGGGCAATAATATACTTTCAGCAACTGATATTACTGATATAAAGCAAAGTTTAACTGTGAGCAGAAAACTGCACTTAGCATGTTATGATGATCGCTGAAGTCAATAGCTAAAGAGAGAGTGTCATGGCTTTTAAAAAGACAGACTTCCTTGTTGACACCTTGGCAAAATGATCGCCTTCGGACAGGAACACTGCTGTGCTCCCTGAGCGCTGAGCCCGGGCTCTGGGGACGAGAGCGCAAGCACTCAGACTAAAGGCACTTTCAAAGTGAAGAAGAGAGTTTAATATGCATGACTATGCCGGAGGAGAGGAGAGACTCACAGTTCACAGACCTGATTAAACAAAAAAAAAAAGTGAGGTCATGGAATTCGAATAATAAGAAAACAGCAGGTAAAGACTGTGTTTTTCCACTCGCACCCCAACACCTGCGACACTGTGTAGCTGCGTGTGTGTATGTGTGTGTGTGTGTGTGTGTCAGAAAAATGGAGAGGGAGAGAGAGAGAGAGAAAGAGAAAATAATAGTGAGAAAGCAGCCAGATCAAATGTGTGACAGGAAGACAAAGTGAGAGAAAAAGAATGCAGACAGGAAAGAAAAAGTGAAAAAGAAAGAGAGGGATGGAGGAGGGAAAGAAAGAGAGTGAGAAAGAGAGAGAGAGAGAGAGAGGTGAATTAGAAATGCAAGGAGCAAGAAAAGAGAAGAAGGCGCAGTTTCTTGTAACAGCCTGCTTCTACACTTCTTTTTTATTTTTGACAGACTAACACTCATTATCACCTCCAACCCCTGACTAATTAAACACGCCTTCTTAACGAGATGCTTAACAAGGGTAGGGGGTTGTGTGTGTGTATGTGTGTGTGTGTGTGAGTGTGTGTGCATGTGTGTGCCTGTATATCCATGTGCGTGTGTGTGTGCGTGTGTGTGCACCTCTCAATATAACCCCTGAATTTAAACTGTGCACAGAGGACAAGCAGTGGTTCAACACGTCACACCCCTAACAGTGAACTGTCCCCTAGACAGAGCCCAGCTGGTGTGCTGTGTAGCCCACGTGAGACCTACACCCCTTACTTCTAGGGGTGGCACAGGGCACATTTTGGCAATCGTCAGTGAGGATGAATTCACTGCATTAATTCAACCTTCCTCACCCTCCTTCAGCTTTGCACAATGCCCTGCTGTGAAGTACCTACATTGGTTCACTTTGGCTCTTTCAATAATAATGCAAACAAATCCAACATTGAGATGCGCTACACTACTGTAATAAATGTCCTGTGTGGCACTGCAAAATTAACACAAATTATATGGCAGCAAACAAGTGGCATTCAGTGTTAGCTGCTTGTTCAGTATTCAGTCTATGCTCTATGAAATGTTCTTGTTTTTTTCCTACAGGCAGCACTCAGTGACCTCTAACAACAGGGCAATGGATTGATTCACACCAGACTTCTGTGTATGGGTGCAAGTGTAAGTAGAGGTGTTGTTGCTATGCTTGTGACATGGTACCCACTGTACAATTAAGAACCAGAGCCCCATACAATACTATTCATGGCCCCTCAGTCAAATGGTGGATTCAAGATCGCAGACAAGGTCAAAGAAGTAGAGAAATAGAGAGAATATGAAAGAATGGGAGAAGGAGGGAGGGAAAAGAGGGAGTGATAGAGGGAGGGAGGCAGGGAGAGGAAAAAGAGCAAGGGAGGGAGGAGAGGAAAAAGAGAGTGAGAGTCCCAGTGGGTGAGCAGGGAAAGAATCACATAGAGAGAGGGAGAGAGATTCCCGAGAGAAACATCATACTGAGTGAGAAACAGATACACTGGAGAAAGAGAGAGAGGGGGAGAGAGAGCGAGAGAGAGAAATTCCCAGAGGTGTGGACATGAGAGAGGGATGAGCCTGGGGAAAAAGAGAGATGGAAGGATGAAAGCGGCAGAGAGAGTGTCAGCTGCTGACATGGCCTCAGTGGCCATTTGTTTATGGTTCACGCTCACAACAGTGAACGCCAGATCAGATCACCCAGTTCAGTTATGCAAGACAGAAAACAACACACACACACACACACACACACACACACACACACACACACACTCAGACCCTTTACACACAAGTAAACAAACCCTGACCAACCTCAACCTCTGACATCATTCCCACCCTTATCACATAGTCAACTACAAGACAGAGACCACGATAAAAGGTAAATATAGTATTTTCAGTTTCCTAATCAAATGAAAGTGTCTGTGTGCGTGTATGCCCGAAACAATATTGACTGATAAAAGCCTATTACAAAAATGATATGAAAATGCTAAAAATATGAATTTCAACAGAATGACTTTTTTGTTCAGTTTGTTATTAATTCATTCATCTCCTGTACTTAGGTGTGTGTGTGGGTTGTGGCTTTGAAGAGATGGAGAGTGGTGATGAAAGCAAGGCAGATATTTCTGAACCCCTTGCCCTCACACCTCCCTTCCACCCCACCCCCCGGGGGCAGGCACGCTGCTGGCCCCTGCCTCCACACGCCTCACATTGTTTCCGACGGAGTCTCCCGTCCGCAAGAGAGGGAGCCTCCCAAAAAGTGGGGGTGGAGGGGCTTATGTATGTGTGAGTGTGTGTGTGTGTAGGCAGGCATCTGTGAGTTTGTGTATATGTATGCATATGTAAGTGGTTGTCTGTGTGTGTATGTGGCTGTCTGTGTGTGTGTGTGTGTGTGTGTGTGTTTTGGGGGGGGTGGGTGGGTGGGTATGGGTAGACAGTAGGGGAGTCTCGGCTCGTCACCTGAGCCCTAGTTCCTGAGCGTTGCAGTCAGGACGGGAATAGCCCCTCTGCTGCAGTCACACACCCTCTCAGATCACCTGATCTCTGACCTTTGCACACACACATACACACACACACACACACACACAATCAATCACACACACTGTTTGGGCTCCCTCCTTCCCTGGCAACAGCAAGTCATTTGTGGAAGGGAAGGGGGGGAATGGTAAGCCCATGGGTGATAAGCTCAGAGTCACCCAATGTACCTCCCCCCCCCGCACAGACACCCAGGCTGGATGGGGACTGGGGGCTTTAATTGATTTTCCAGTGGTGAGCTAAAGGCTATCCTCGTTATCTAAGGCCAGCGACAGGGGCTCTTTGTGTGTGCGTGTGTGTGTGTGAGTGTATGTGTCTAGGTGGAGAAAAGGGGCTAAAGTTAGAGGTGTCACTCAGTTCTCTGCTACACACACACACAGTTCTCTGCACACAAGCACTTGCACACGCACGCACACACACAAACAAACTCGCGCACACACTTACACACACACACCTCCTACACTGACCCTTCAACAACTGATGTGTGTTCTGGTTGACGGAAAAGATGAATCAATGTTCCGCTGGTCACAAGACTTTGAGGGGAGGCACGTGCCATTAGACCTCTGGTATGGCTCCTGTGTGTTTCTGTGTGTGTGTGTGTGTGTGTGTGTGTGTGGGTAAGATGGGCTTTTAAGTAGTGTGAGAGTCCCTAATCACTCTATGGAAACATAGATGGGAGGGAGAGAGGAGAAAAACAGATAAGGAGATGGCTGAGTGGGAAAGAAGGAAAGACTGACAGAGAGAGATGGAGAGAAAGAGAGGGAGCAGAATGTTCACAAACCATAAGGGAGAGACAGAAACAGTGACTGAAACATAAAATAAAGGCAGTGAGGGGAGGAGGAGAGACTGGAGAGAGGGCGAGAGAAAGAGAGAAAGAGAGAAAACAGATAGAAGAGAGGAGAGATGGAGGGAATGAATAATCCCCTGTCTCCGATCTATAGACACAGTTCTGCTCATCTCCTCCTAATAACGTAGCGAGCAGGGCCTCACCTGCCAGGCTGACAGGCTGGGGTGGGGGTGGGGGTGGGGGGTTGGTGGGGGGATAGTGATGGGGTAGATGTGAGGGGGGGTGGCTGGGGGCTGCCAGGTCGCCTCACTCCAGAACCTTTCAAGGGGAAGGCCTCTAAAAATACCTGAAAGCCCCCAAAGGGAAGCGCAGGTGTCTCTTAAGAGAGGTGGCCCAACACAAAACATGTCCATGGCAACTGTGACGGCAGCGTCCGATGTGACACCCTCAATTCTACATCTCCGACGCCTAGCTTCCATTTCCACCGCTGGATGAATTTCGCCAAGGGTTCTCAACACTGCTACACAGCTGCCACCCGTGTGCATCGGAGAGATGTCCTCCTGGGTGTCTAACCAGAGCTACTGTGTATGTGGATTTCAATCCATCTCCCACTCACAGCTACAAATCAGTCATCTGTAATCTTTAGGCCTCTCCATATGAAAGATTCAGGATGAAATGAGCTAAAGGATACAACATTCTAGAACCCAGCAACTTGCTACAACAAACATTTAAAAAAAAAAATCACTGAAGTTCACATCAGTGCAAAAACTAAAACAGGACTACTGTTTCCATAATAACACCTTTACATCACTCATTGTAGCCAGATAAACTAGCTAGCTGACAAAGTTCACGGTAAAGTCTGGGGTAAATTAACCTATAGACCTGTTGTTCAATGTCACTGAGCACTGTTGGTAGGAAGAAGAATGAGAAAATTGATTTTTCAGTGTCAGTTTAATTTTCCTTGCCTCATTTAATTAGTGTTGCTGCTGGTGTAAGCCGTACCTAATTTTCTCATTCTTCAGTGACCTTGGACAAAAGATTTTTCCTTTAACCAATTAAGCTAACAGGCAAACTGTTAAAACAGGCAAACTGTTAAAATTACATTCATTTTTGTGACTTCATAAATGCTGTGAGATACATGTGTTCTAAAACCTGCACCTGCATTAAACACGTTGACTGCTTTTCAACAGCTTGCAACAGCTTGGATTACTATGCAACGTTTAATTCACGCTGCTGAAACTACTCTCCGCAATGGTTTCGTCATTTCATCAATCTTTGGTGTTAACTGGCCCTTTAAGATTTCCACGGAAAGGAGAGGAAGAACAGGAAATTATGAAAGAGAGTCAGAGACAGGACAAAGACAAGACAAATACAAGCTGCCACACGCACACACACACACACACACAAAACAATTAATCGATTTGACTGTCGATTACTAAATTAACTGAAAACTATTTAAGTGTTTGACTAATCACTTTGAGGCCTTTTTTTGGGGATAATGCTTATTTCAGCTTCTTAATCTTGTTAGCTCTGTCTGCCCTTCTATACCAGTAAACTAAATAAGGTAACACCAACCCCAGGCACAGTAACACTGTGTGTAGATCACATGACTATGTGTGGAGCACTGCATGACAACAATATATAACTGTCCCAGAGACAGAAGCAGACAAGAAGTTTTCTACTAACCAGTCCCTTAGCATTTACTCATTACTGAGTTAGGCAGAGGTGTGGAGTTATTTCTTTCTGTGGAACGGTTGGATTATGCTCCATTCCTCTAAAACCCACTATATGACAGTGGTCTGTTGCCATGGTGATACCTGCAGCTGTGTGTGTGTGTGTGTGTGTGTGTGTGTGTGACGGAGCTGCACTCAGACCAGCATACGATATCTATGTGATTATGTCAACATCCATCTGGATCTCTCCAGTAGGAACAGACGAAGGAGAGCAAGACCAGAATGTAAACAGCGAGAAAGAGGTCCCACAGTTCTACGGCCTCACATGGTGAAGAGGCTTGCGAGGAGAGTTGACCACGGTGGCCACCATAGATCTGCTAATTCAGACAACCTTTCTGTCTTCGTGCCTGTGCATCCACCTGCCTGTGCATTACAGAGTCACCTGTGGGGGCAAAGATCAAAGGGAGGTATCCATCCATCAAAGACCGACCTCCAGTAGTTCCTGCGGACACGTGGGTTGGGGAGGAGGGTTAAGAGCTTTGAGGGAGAGCGAGAATGGACAGAGCACAAAGTTGAGCCTGCATTGTTGTGTGACTAAGCCTTTCTGATGGAATGAGGGGCACCCCGACACAGTTCCCTCAACCTGACGAGCAGCGGCCGCAGGCGCATCTGACAGCTCATCAGATACAACGGCACAAGGAGATGAGCCCTGCCAATCACCTTCAGCCTGATATTGTGTCAGCACTTCAGCCCCACAAGACCAGCAAGACAAGCACAACAAATTCAGCAGTCACTGTCACTGATGCGCTAAACGCAGGGTTGTATAAGCCATTGAATCGATTCAGCGTGGAGCCTTTCATTCCTGATGTTCAGGATGCTATTGAACCATAAACTGGTACTTACAAACCAGTCAAAACCTCTATACTGCAACAGATTTCTTCTTTTATAATGCAACACTGCACAGTGTTTAGAGACATAAGATTATATAAATCTCCAGTATTTTGAGTTCAGTCATTGTGTGGTTGTGCGGGACCGGATTATGTATGCTGTGGATTTTTGTGATCTTCAGCAACGGTGACAGCATCGTCATTGTCATCATCTGTCTATCAATCAAAACCTTTCCCAAAATTAGTATTTGACCTTCAAACAAAATCTCACTGAGGAAAGCTGTCTGAATCTTCGACCTAAAATTGCTAACAGAGTAAAAAAAAAAAACTTTGACAAACAAAGTTGTATGAGTGGGATGATCGCTCCTCTGTCTCCATAGCAACTACCCTCTCTCTCTTTCGCTTTATCTCTCACTCTTCGCTGGTGCGAAAGAGAGAGAGAGAAAGACAGAGAGAGAGAGAGTGTGTGTGTGTTTGTGTGAAAATCTGTTATGGCTGCCTTATGGATGGAGCACACCTACTGTCTGCTGTCTTTCTGTCAAACAAATAAACACACAAATACAAAAATATATACATGCATATAAAATTACACACACACACACACACACACACACAACACACACACACACACAGAGACAGAGAGAGAGAGAGAGAGGGTAAAATGCTAAAGTAAACTGCAAAAGCTCATTACATAAGTATATATATATGCTCAAACAGTCCCCTCTCACTCACAGACACAGGCATTCAATCCCTAGCTGACTATCATTCTTACATTCACATCATCCTGGCTGCTTCATCTTCATCATCATCATCATCATCATCATCATCATCATCATCATCATCATCATCAGATATGAGCATAACCTTTAAAATTTCAGAACAGCCAGAACCCGAGACAGAAAGAGAGAGAGAGAGAAAGAGAGAGAGAGAGAGAGGAGTAAATTTCTTTATTAAGTATTTACACATTTCATCCCATTCCGAGTCTTTCCCTAACTGCTTTCATAAATCTTTCTCCCATTTCTTTTGCTTTGTTTTTATTTACTTATTTTTTCTCCTTTCCAAGATGCTGCACTAGAGGATGGGAGATGAAGAAGAGAGAGGAAGAAGAAGAACAAGAAAAACAAGAAGAAGAAAAGCATCTTAACTGGCAGTTTCCTCTCCTTTCAGTTCAAGCCCTGCCCCATCCGCAACCTCTCTTACATAACCGCATCCACCACAGCCGCCAATGCACACTGATTAATTAGCCTGTGAATAATTAAGAATCTGCTATTGAAATGGGCCTCTGATGGAAGGTTTTGGCCGGGCACCATTTTGTGTGATGGTAGGGGGAGCGCCAAAGCTGCCCGGGCGTCTGTTGAGTTGAGCTTCTCCATCATCACATAGACATAGTAAGAGACGCAGGGAGAGAAAGGGAGAGAGAGAGAGAGAGGGAGAGAGGGAGAGGGAGAGAGACAGAGCGAGCGAGCGAGTGAGTGAGAGAGAGAGAGAGAGAGAGAGAGAAGGAATGCTAGCAGATAAGGAAGTGATAGGAAACCATAAGAGAAAGAGGACAAAAAAAATCATCTTTTGCTGTTTGTCAGTTATTCTGTCTATCTCTCTAATGCTCCTCAGGACTGTTTTGTCCCTCTGGGCATTTTTCTCTTCCATCACTTTCTCACTCCATTCCTTTCTACCTTCATTTTCTTCCTTCCTCTCATTCTCTCTTCATTTATCCCCTTCACCCTTCTGTCCTCCACTCTCTCCTCTTTCTTCACAATGAAAGTTTCTTCAGCCCTTTCAAGTAAATGAACTGCTGTGGTGTGTATGTGTGTGTGTGTGTGTGCATGTGTGTGTGTTGAAGCTGAAACAAAACCTATCAGAGAGAGAGAGAGAAAGCGAACGATTAGGCAGTGAAATTTTAAAAGGAGCAAATTGGGATCAAGTGGGCGTCTGCCTAACAAACAGGCTCGCTGTGCGCCCAGCTGAAGGAGCGATGCAGAGCGGAGCCGTTCGGTTCGATGGCGTCCACGACTCATTGTGAGAATGTTGCGTAACCACTTCCACCCCACCACCCCCACCCCCATCCCCAAACCTCCCCCGGGCTCACTACCACCCCCATCCTGGCTTCTTCAAAAGCGCCTCCGTGTCGGGCGGAGGCAAGTCAGCGGGTGAATGGAGGGGATTGCAGGTGCCGTCGCTGCTGCAAGAGCGATAATCAGTGTGCGTGTGTGTGTGTGTGTGTGTGTGTGTATGTGTGTGCATGCAAGCATGTATGTGCACGTGTGTGTGTATGTGTGTATGTGTGTGTGTGTGTGTGTAGGGTGGAGAAGGCAACGGGGGAATGGGATGGGTGTGTGCAGTGGGTGGTTTGACCTTGCTTTGACCACCAGCATCCTAATCAAGACCCTGCAGCCTCAGTCACAGCCAGCAGTGTGTTACACGCTGGGACACCGAGAGGCCGACAGACACAGCACAACACACTGGCATTCGAGGACATGAAGGGATAGACAGACGGTGACCGACAGACAGATAATAAAAACTGACAGACAGAAAGACCGATTAACTGATTGGCTGGCTGATTAAACAATTCACTGACTAACAAACTAATGCAGACCTAGAACAGAACCAGATTCACTGACTGATTGACTACATGAGACACAAAATACAGACACTGTAAGTAACTCTGGGTGGAGGGTGTGGCTCCACAGCACATAGAGACAGGCAGTACAAATAAACTATGGCTTTTGATTTGCTTAATATTAACAATCTTTACTCTTTTGACCCTGTGAGACAAAATTTGGTCTCTCTGCATTTAACCCAATCGTGAATTAGTGACACACACACAGCACACAGTGGAGTGAAGTACACACTAACCCAGAACTGCTTGCTATAGTGGTGCCCGGGGAGGGGTCAGATGCCTTGTCTTGGTCCACTGATTGGACAAGCCCGAAGCCCTAACCAGTAGGCTAAGGCTGCCCCTTTACACGGGATGTTCATTCTGATAGCCGATTTAATCTGCTGGGCAAAATTCTCTGCTAATTTAACACATGCAACACAATGGTATACTCAAGCATTTTGGAGAATGCGTGCATGGGTGAGGGAGTTCTCATTGAAAACAGTGAGACTGGAATTTGAAAAAAGCATCTAACAACAAACAACACAGGCTGACGTTTAAAGAAACTTTGTCACCTTAATGATTTCTGCATCATGGAAAGGATGCCATTTTAAATGGGTTCACGTGCATAGGGTAGCCCTGCAGAATGGGGTTTGTGAGATGAAGCTACAGCCCAATGTGCTACTATGATCCAGGACATAGATAAAAGCACATCTCCCTATTGAACAGCTGTGTTTGTGACATTACAAAGTGTAAGTCTGTGTGTGTGTGTGTGTGTGTGTGTGTGTGTGTGTGTGTGTGTGTGTGTGGAACGGTGTCTGTGTCGGCGTGTGTGACTGGCTGTGTGCCTAACAGTAGAAATAGTTTGTTGCAAGGACATCTCCAAGTAATAAATTTGTGTGTGTGTGTGTGTGTGTGTTTGTTTATGTGCGTTCTACATCGTAAATGTCAGCCTAATGTTCTGACATAAATACAGGCTACTGCAGGGACTTCCCTGTAATTGTGTGTGTAAAATAAGATTGTGTGTCACTTCACCACATATTCATGTGCATGCATGTGTGTGTGTGTGTGAGTAAGAGAGGGGGAGGGCGAGAGAGAGAGAGAGAGAGAGAGGCGTTTCCCGGTAATGACTGTTTGCCAACCGAGCCTCTGATGGATTACTTCTGCACTCAGTAGAATAGTAGGTCAAGGTCAGGCTGGCTGGCTGCGTGTGTGTGTGCGTGTGCGTGGTGTGCGTGTGTGTGTGTGTGCGTGTGTGTGTGGGTGGGTGGTCCTGATGTGCTGCCAGGAGCCAAGAGAAAAGCCCTGTACCACTGCCACACACCTCATGCTTACATGTCTCACAAATCCTCATAAGGTTCAACTACAGTCAATGTCAATGTCAATGAGGTGAAACTGACAGTCCAATTCCACAACAGGCATTTTGCAGACATTTTGCAGACACGATTCCAAAGTTTGAAGCCAGATTTTATCAGACATTTTCAAAGCCATTATAATCAGTGAAGGAGCAATGTCAGATGGTTGATAAACGGTGTTCTAAACAATCTTTGACTATGTGTTAGACCATTGTCTTAAAATATCCAAAAATTACCTTGAAAATAGAATGAGAATGTGAAGTTATAATTGACGTTACGTCAAAAATGCCTAAGCATCCAGTTGACCAAACATCAACTGAAGTTAGCATGAAAATCAGCTAGCTTTGCTCTGTCTTTCCAATAATATCACACTCTACCATATATGGCTATTGTAAAAATAAAACATGAGTGAATGCATGACGAGCTCAAGACGAGATGAAATCAAAAGTGTTCCACAAGACCTTACACATAACAGCTTTGGCATAACATTTCATACTGACCTAAGTGGTCAAACCCCAAAAATAATTAGCATAACTTGCCGACTAGTGGCAAACACTTTGTAAGGCAACAACAGCCCTGGTTCTTCCACAATTGGTCTGAACTCCAGCTGCACATCTCTCAGGCTATTATTGAGCCATGATTGGGACTAACAGACAACACACAACCCTCCTACCAAGAGGTAAGGACCACCAGACACCACCAGACACAACTCCTTTCCCTCTCTTCCCACATAAGGCTGGGCTGTTAGCAGGAGCAGAGCTGGTGGGCACACAAGCAGCAGCAGAGCAATGTAGCAACAACACTAACCTCTTCAGGCAAACACAAGAAGCACTTAATGGCAAAGGACTGAAGAAACCACACTTTATTTCAGGAGAGCTCACTAATACACTTGAGAAGTGAAGAACTCTCAGAATACACACACACAAACACTGGGAGGACTTGTGTGACAGGGAAGAAGCAGGGTAAGAGCTTTTTTATTTTTTTACAAAAATAGTGCCAATAGTATTATCATTGAAATATGCCACCAACACTCACCCCTCCCCAGAGTAAAAATGAGTTTCATTTATCAGTGATAATATCTTTGAAGTTTTTAAGTTCATACATATATAATAATTTTGTTGCCATAGCATCTCATTACATTTCTTAAAAGCGGCCACAGAATTCCAATATTTTTCCTTTTAATACTTGACTCTTCTGTAGTTCAAAGGTGTACTAAGATCGATGGAAAATTAAATGTGATGATTTTCTAAACCCATATGTCATGGAACTACACTCTAGTTCTGGCATAATAATCAAGGAACAGTGGCTTAGACTCAGCGAGCTATGCTTGGACTCTTCAATTATGCTGGACTCATAATCTATGCTTGGACTCATCAATCTATGCTTGAACTCATTAATCTATGCTTGACTCTTCAATCTATGCTTGGACTCTTCAATCTATGCTTGGACTCTTCAATCTATGCTTGGACTTCAATCTATGCTTGGACTCTTCATCTATGCTTGACTCTTCAATCTATGCTTGACTCTCAATCTATGCTTGGACTCTCATCTATGCCTTCAATCTATCACTTGCTATGCCTTGCATTATTGCTATTATTTTGTTCTGTTAAAAAGCAAACTTCTCATGTCTGCTAACGAAGCGCTGAATTTAAAACATTATTGAGAGATAGGCAAAGTACAACCAGGAAGGTTGAGGACGCTGGTGGGTAGTGTGATGTATGCATCTGCATGATTCAGTTACGTTAACACAACCCCCCCCCCCCACACACACACACACACACACACACACACATACACATACGCTCCAATCTAATTTTAATGAGTTCAATGAGTTACACTATAATGTTAATGCTCTTTCAGATGCTTGTTTGGCAAACTGTTACTGTAGTTGGTAGTCTAATGGTCGATTTTCGTCACATTACAAGTCCATGTGGGCCTGAATTTCAAACTTTTTAGACTGGCTCCTGCAGATCTGCCAGATTAGACTTATGTCAGTATTACAGTCAGGTACAGTCTTGTTCTGACCCAGCTTACAGACAAGCTTGCGCGTGTGTGTGTGTATTGTGTAGCAAGAGTGGGCCTGTCTGTTGTTGGAACACTTTGTTCACTCCCCTGTGTCTGAGGACACGCTTTGTGTGTGTATCTGTGTGTGTATGTGTGTGTGTGTTTGTGAGACAGATGGACAGAGAGAGGAGAAAGAGAGAGAAAGAGAGAGAGAGAGAGAGAGAGAGAGAGAGAGAGAGAGAGAGAGAGAGAGAGAGAGAGAGAGAGAGAGAGAGAGAGAGAGGCCAGGGCAGAGAGTTGAGAACAATGTTGTGATGCCCGTCTAGCAGAGGGGATTGATCTGCTGGTACCTGATCTGCTCCTAACAACTTTAATTTCTGGTACAACCTATGTCTCACAGGACTTATGGAGGTCAAGGCACAGTGAGAGACATCCACACACACGTGCACAACAAGTGTACAACAAACACAACACTGGTGCACCAAACACACATGTGTGCAACACAAACAAACTTGCACAATGCACACTTGCACAAAACACACACACACACATCAGCACTATTTACACAGATACACACATACAGTTGCACATCCCTACACATGTAAGCACACATGCACAGGCATAGTAACAACACTGGACAGCAATGACAGCCAAGGTCAGACTGCTTTCTTTTCCAGCCAACTCATTATGAAAAAAACAGGTGCCATGCTTTACCAACAAGCATAGCTTACAGACACACACACACACACACACACACACACACACACACACACACACACACACACACAGAGGTGGTAAGAAAAACAAGAATGAAACAGACAGACAAAAAGAATGAATGAACGAGAATGAGAAAAAAAAGGGTGATAGACTCCATTTCCCCTCTAAATTCACACAAACCCAGACAGGTCTACATAGCACCCAATCCCAACATCCCCCACCCCCATCTCTCTCTTTCACACACACACACACACACACACACACCACAGACCAACCACCTATGTACCTGCCAGACATCACAGCTTGAGTGAGGACTAGCCCTCCCAACTACAAACACCACTGCCTCTGTCTCATCTGCTCCCAGCCAACCTTTCCCCCCACCACCAACCAGTGATTGCCCAGGTCTGTGCGTGCCCATCATGCATGTGTCTGCTGGGCTGAATCACATGTAAACAAACAGTAGTGTAAAAAGTGGATCACTGACTCAGTCAAGAGTCGAGAGGGAGGTTAATTTCCTCTTTTTTGGTTGCTGCTGTGGCTGTTATTGTTGTTGTTGTTGTTTGTGGTAATCTGTGTTTATCCGCTAAAAGCACTAAGTGGTGCCTTAAGCAAAGTGCAGTAGCACATTACCTTAACAGACGTCATGGGCCACCAAAGGGACAAGCTAAGCTTACATCAGGTCAGGCCCAGATCTGGCCCACATCGGGCACATATCTGGCAGCCCAAACAGGTCACCACGTCACACTATGCAAGAATTTTTAATCAATTTACCAGCTCTATAGTCACTGGTAAAAACGTTATCCTAAGCTTCATAGTTAAAAAAAAGCCTCAACTTGCAGGGTAGGGTAGCCTACCTTTAAAACACTGTGCCACCGAATGTGAACCAAATCAGATCCACATCTAGTACAGGGTCCACTTGACATTTTGAAGCTCTATAGTCAAATGCCAGCATGGTGAGACTGGGGATGCCAAAGACCGGCTGAGATCTGGCCCACTGCTGGCCTTGATCTGGCAAGGCTAAGTGGGAACTGTCAGCGATAAAGCTAGAGAGCTATGAAACAAACAAACAGCAGCACCTCAGCAGCGGCAGGTAGAGTCCAGTCACACAAACAAGTTGCTGAGAGTGTTCCCAGTAGGACTCCTAGGGTTGCTGAGAGTGTTCCCAGTAGGACTCCTAGGGTTGCTGAGAGTGTTCCCAGTAGGACTCCTAGGGTTGCTGAGAGTGTTCCCAGTAGGACTCCTAGGGTTGCAGCTTCTTAATACTGGGACTGG
>PYXC01002106.1:3355000-3412500 GCA_015244755.2 Tenualosa ilisha
ATCTTCTTTAGTGAAGTACCTTTCACACACTCACTTTACATTTATTTCTTTCTCTCTCTCTCTCTCTGGCTATACATTAGATTAAATAAATAAATTAAATAAATAAAAATATTCTGTTCATTTAACACAGAAAAAACAAAAATGAACATGTGGTGTGTGATCACCTCTGAATCTCGACTCTCCATAGAGTGAGGTTAAAGGTCAGGGCAGCACGGATTACAGCAGCCAGACATTTGTTTTATAAAAAGTACACATGGACAGAGCAATCTGTCTCCACTCTGCCTCCATCCACTGAAAGCTTAAGGATACAGGAAAAAAGGGATCAACATTTGAAACTGATGGATCTATTTTGATGTGAAAAATGAGCCTACACTGAAAGAAAGAAAGAGAGAAAGAAAGAAAGATGTATGGGGCTGTGGTGGCGTAGGCATTGGTCTGCCTGTTTTCATTGTTTGACTTTCTGAATGTGAGTCTTTCTGTTTGTCAATGTGTTTTTTTTGTCTTTGAAAGATATTCAGAACTCGCTCAGACGGGCCCTGCTGAGTCAGCTTTTTTGCTCTGCTATGACTCAGCATGAAAAAATATCCATGTAACTGAATACAAAAGCTTTGCTTTTCTCTCTCTCTCTCTCTCTCACACTCTCTCACACACACACACACACACACACACACACACACACACACACACACACACACACACACACACACACACACACACACACACCACCCTGTCCTCTGTCACTGCTGGACAATAGATTAAGGACAAATATAATTATGGTGAGCTTAGCTCTACTGTGCTATGACACCCTGACCCACTCGTAAAACCTGCCCTCGTCGTAAAAAAACGTGCTTGCGTCTGATTAGCATTGTGCAAACAGCTTTTCTGCTCTCTCTCTCTCTCAACACACACACACACACACACACACACACACACACACACCAGTGGGCCCTTTAGTAACTTATGGGCTTACTTAACACACACACACACACACTGATCCACAGCTATACTTAAGTACATAAAGCATATGTAGATGTACTCCCTCTCCAAAGTCCGGCATGATGTCCCTCTCCAAATCCGCTCTCTGCGTGTGGTGACAGAACACAGAGCTCTCCATGGGGACCAGAACTGGGAGACAAAAGTTCTGTTCTGAGTTGTGGAGGGCTTCGGGAGGAGAGTAAAACAAGAGTGACGAGTAGAGATGAGTAAACTGGTGAGTGAGCAGTGAGGTGGGTGAGTGAGTAGTGAGCGAGCGGTGCAGGTGGGTGAGTGAGCGAGTGAGTGAGTGAGTGAGTGAGTGAGTGAGCAGTGCAGGTGGGTGAGTGAGTGAGCGAGCGGTGCAGGTGGGTGGTCAGTGGTGAGTGAGGAGTGGTGAGTGGTGGAGTGAGTGAGTGAGCGAGCGAGTGGTGCAGGTGGGTGGTGAGTGAGTGAGCGGAGTGGTGCAGGTGGGTGGTGGTGAGTGAGTGAGTAGCGACGGTGAGGGGTGAGTGGTGAGGAGGTGAGTGGGTGAGTGAGTGAGTGAGTGAGCGAGCGAGTGGTGCAGGTGGGTGAGTGGTGAGTGAGTGAGTGAGCGAGGGTGCAGGTGGGTGAGTGAGTGAGGGTGAGTGGTGAGTGAGTGAGTGAGTGAGCGAGCGAGTGTGCAGGTGGGTGAGTGGGTGAGTGAGTGAGTGAGCGAGCGGTGCAGGTGGTGAGTGAGTGAGCGAGCGGTGCAGGTGGGTGAGTGAGTGAGTGAGTGAGCGAGCGAGTGGTGAGGTGGGTGAGTGAGTGAGTGAGTGAGTGAGCGAGTGGTGCAGGTGGGTGAGTGGGTGAGTGAGTGAGCGAGTGAGCGAGTGTGCAGGTGGGTGAGTAAGTGAGTGAGTGAGCGAGTGGTGCAGGTGGGTGGTGGGTGAGTGAGTGAGTGAGTGAGCGAGTGGTGCAGGTGGTGAGTGAGTGAGTGAGTGAGCGAGCGGTGGTGCAGGTGGTGAGTGAGTGAGTGAGTGAGTGAGGAGCGGTGCAGGTGGTGAGTGGGTGAGTGAGTGAGTGAGCGAGCGTGCAGGTGGGTGAGTGAGTGAGCGAGCGGTGCAGGTGAGTGAGTGAGCGAGTGGTGCAGGTGGGTGGGTGAGTGAGTGAGTGAGTGAGCGAGTGGTGCAGGTGGGTGAGTGAGTGAGTGAGTGAGGAGCGAGGTGCAGGTGGTGATGAGTGAGTGAGTGAGTGAGCGAGCGGTGCAGGTGGGTGAGTGAGTGAGTGAGTGGAGCGGTGCAGGTGGTGAGTGAGTGAGCGGTGCAGGTGGAGTGAGTGAGTGAGTGAGCGAGCGAGTGGTGCAGGTGGGTGAGTGAGTGAGTGAGTGAGTGAGTGAGCGAGTGGGTGAGGCGGGTGAGTGAGTGAGTGAGCGAGGTGCAGGTGGGTGAGTGAGTGAGCGAGGAGTGGTGCAGGTGGGTGAGTGAGTGAGTGAGCGAGCGAGTGGTGCAGGTGGGTGAGTGAGTGAGTGAGTGAGCGAGCGAGTGGTGCAGGTGGGTGGTGGTGAGTGAGTGAGCGAGGTGCAGGTGGGAGTGAGTGAGTGAGTGAGTGAGTGAGTGAGTGAGTGAGTGAGCGAGCGGTGCAGGTGGGTGAGTGAGTGAGTGAGTGAGTGAGTGAGTGAGTGAGTGAGTGAGCGAGCGGTGCAGGTGGGTGGGTGAGTGAGTGAGTAAGTGAGTGAGTAAGTGAGTGAATTAGTGAGTGAGTGAGTGAATGAGTGAGTGAGTGAGTGAGTGAGTGAGTGAGTGAGTGAGTGAGTGAGTGAGTGAGTGAGCGAGTGGTGCAGGTGGGTTAGTGAGTGACCGAGTGAGTGAGAGAGAGAGCAGAGCAGAAGAGGCAAAGAGAAAGATGGACAGATGGGAAAAAAGGAAAGTGAAATCAGAACTGACTGACTGACAGACTGAGGGCAGAGGAAGAAATGGGCAGAGAACATGAGAGAGAAAGAAAGGCCTTGTTCTTGCTTGTTAGTGTTCAGCATTTCTTCTCGGCCTTTACTGACAGCTCAGTGAAAAGGGTAAAGCAGCAGTCTGTCCAGCCTCCAGAGGACAGACAAACAACCCCTACTGTCACCTCCACCACACACACACACACACACACACACACACAAACTTTTCCTCCTCCCACCCTTATGTGCAACCTGTGACATTTAACACCACCAAACACACACACACAGACACACACACATACACAAACACACACTAAGGGACAACATGAGTTATCCTCACTTTCTGTCCCTCACAAAAACAACACCCCTCACCCCTCCAAGCACCCACCTGGGCATGCACCATGCCAACATACACACATACACGCACGCACGCACACACACACACACACACACACACACACACACACAAACACACCCTCTCTGCCATCTGGGCCCCATGGGATCCCTTGCACACACACACATACCCAGAGAGGACGAGTGCGTTGGGGTCATTAGGCAAGTTTGTGTGTGTGTGTGCAACCCGATACCTCAGAGAAGGGGATGAGGACGAAGAGAGAAGGAAAGAGAGAAGGTGGGGGGACAGAGGAGGAGAGAAGAAGAGAGGGAAAAAGAAACGAGTGTCCAGTGGAACATTTCTTTCCTCAAGCTCAGCACTTTCCAGCGGCTGCCACCACTCTCTCACGAGGCCCCGCCCGGCCCGTTGCCACGGAGACCAGGGGTCACGTTTCCTGGTCGCACCGTTGAGAGTTTGCTGGTACTGGCATTTGTGTGTGTGTGTGTGTGTGTGTGTGTGTGTGTGTGTCCGCCTGTGAGTGGTGAAGTAGCCTTTTCCATGATCCTGTCTTAAAAGACGCACAAATATAACAAATCTGTTCAAAACGAGAAGGTAGCTACTAGCTGCCTTGTTGTCTTCACTGTCTAACAAGTCACTTGACATGGCGGCACCAAGGTGCCAAACTAATTTTGGACAACCTTGCAAGACAAATACACTGAATGCCACCTTTTGTTTATCTAATTGTTGGGACACCAATGCAAAGATACTGACAGCTGACTTCGACATCTTAGAGGCCGTACTGCCGTCCAACGCTACTGTAGAAGGTAGCATTTTCTCCATTTTGGACAAAGCCATAGTGTCCTCACAGGCACAGTCTTAGCATTAGGTGTCCATAACAATTCATAGAATAACAAACAGCAGGATCCGTGTGTGTGTGTGTGTGTGTGTGTGTGTGTGTGGATAGAGAGGACTAAAAGAGTACACGAGAAAGTGACAGCAAGGAGCATAGAGAATGAACTGAACTGAAGCTTAAAAAAGTGAAACATCTGATATGTCTGTTGAAGTCTGTTGAAGAAAAAAGCTTCACTTCCCTCTGTAACATTCTGTTGGTGCCTTTTGGTGCACACACACATACACACACGCACAACCCATTCCTTCACTGCATATTGAAGTACATGCAGCACAGATGCACACTAATGCACACTAAGACACACAGTAACACACACAGCTTCAAGCATCATGACAGCTGCTTAATACATTGCAATGTCAACTCAACAAGAAACACTCAAGATTTCCTAGAACAAAATAATATCCCACAATACACACACACACACAACTCCTCATCTGATGAAGCCATCACTGTCACAGTTCATCACACGAAACACTCTCACTCTCCCCAATCTCAGCCTCGGCACATGCATTTTTTAACACACATCCGGAAACGTCACTTAGTGACAAAACATCAACACAGCACAAAAATACCTCCACCACTTAACACACTGCGACCTTAACTCTCCGTGGAGAGAGGCTCCACACTGCATCATACACCGAACCTTTTAAATGATGCCTGAAGACACACACACACACACAAACACACACATACACACACACATATTTGCAAGCCTGCGTGTAACTGTCATGTAAGCTTTAAGGTAATGCAGCTGAGTTCAATAGCTGCATCGCTCTGGAGAATAGGCTAGTGCTCCATGAGAGGAGAGATGAGAACATCCTGGAGGTGGGGAAATTTGAAAGATAAAAGCGGTTTAAACACACACAAAACTCTTCCACTCCGTGGACTGGGGAGAGGGAGAGAGAGAGAGAGAGAAAAAAAAAACATGCTGGGTAGCCCAGGTGAGCTGTGGGGGCCGGTGACAATGGGGTCGGCCCCACCGGGGCCCCAAATCACATCAATGCCGTGCTGCATCAGCAAGGGTCCCCAACTATCAGCTTGGATTAACACAGCCCAATGTTCACAGCACAGGCCCCTGATGGGAGCACTTACATAAGACCTCACAGAGATGGAAGGAGAGAGAGGTAGAGATAGAGGAAAGGGGGGGGGGGTTGTACAGAGAACCAACAGATCAGTAGCAACAGTGAAATTACACATGGAGCAAAAGAGAGAGGGATAGAGAAAAAAAATGACAAAGAACAACAAAGACAAGAGTGAGATCCAGATACAACAACAGAAAGAGAGATATAGAGGGAGAGCAAGTCAATGGCACATTAATATTCCAAAGAATTTGTAGAGTACTGTACATAACACAGGAAGCGAGAAAGAGAGGAGGTTGCAAGAGAGAGTGAGGAAAAATGCTATGAAGAGTGTGACAACACTGAATCAGTGAGTGTGTGTGAGAGAGAGAAAAAAAAAGAACAAGAGAGAGTGAGAAAGAAGGAGAGATCCATCATGCAAGCTCTGCACGGGCACTCAGAATTGGCTAAGCTGTAAGCTGCAGACCCGGAAGTGGACACAGCTGTGGAGGTGGATGCAGATGCACAGCATGTGTAAAGTAGCCTCCTGCCCTACACAAGATCGCATGGGACAGCCCAGGCTGCAGCCCCCCATTGCTAACACACACGAGCCCCTTTAGTCCATCAACCACAAGAACACAACAACACACACTAGACCACTGGAGGAGGATAGAGGAGGAGGATAGAGGAGGGGAAAAAGGAGGGAACAGAAAGCAGAGGAGAGAGAGAAGAGGATAAGATGGGGGAGGGGGAGGACGAGGAGAGGGTTTAGGAAACATGCTCAGTGGGGGACCGGCTGAGAATAAACATGAGAGGGCAATAGTCAGCCTGCTGGAAGAGAGGGTAAAGATGGACAGAATAAGCAACGAAAAAAGCAAGCTGTATGTCAGCTCTTTTTTTATTCTGACACGTACACTGTATACACACATGTGCAACAACGGCATACAGACACACCCACACGCACAAACCACATGCATACAGCGCATTTGTTTAGACACATATGTTTTATGTACACACACACACACACACACACACACACACACACACACACACACACACACACAAACAAAAGCAAATACATTTACATATACACATACATGAATGAGTTTACCATTTTTTTCATAAACTTTCATCTTGTGTTGCACATGCTGAAATGCACTGATACAACTGCAATCTCACACCCCCATTCCACATTGTAAGGCCTACTTCTGGCCATTGTTAATATTATGTTCATGGCAGTGGGGCAAAGCTAGCTCATAGCTAACTGAGCCTTGGTATAACACACAGGAAAATAATGCCTGAATCTCAATGCTCCCTCACTCCTAAATTCTGAACCCTCAAAGACTTCATGGGTTTCAATCAACTTCATGATTGGCTAAGGAAGACACTGGAATTCAGCAAATCACTACAATAACAATAATATTTCAATATCAGTGTAGTTATTACTTGTAGAATAGCTGTTTACTGTTGTATATTCTTAAACATTTCATAGTTTGCATCCCAGCATGAGTGGACTTGCTTGTCCGAAAAACCTTCAATGGCTTAAGGTTGTCAGAAAACGTTGTTTACATCGCAGCATCAGAATATCCAGAATATTGCCTCAATCATGTTAAAGAAGGTCACAGCATGTTGTCAGTAGAAAAACCAAAAAGAACATTTGGTAAAACAGACCAGTGGACCAGCAGCTGAGGCTTCGGCTTTCTCAACTGATGGAGACACCATCAATGCTACAACTGAGGTTGTGGGCTTGATTCTCATGGTGTCCAAAGGCAATTCAGGCAAGTAGGCTTACAGGGTCGTCTAGTGTACTGCATGTCTTGCTAAGAGCCTTCCTAAATGAGGGTGTAAATAATGTACTAAGAGCACATTTCAGCTAGATGAACTTTAAAAAAGGGCTGAATGTAGCCTATATATGAACCAGACCTATTATATAAAGCCTGACCTGCTGCACTGACAACACACATGCAGAAAACAATGCAGAGAGGGGGGAGGGGGAGAGGGGGAGAGGCAGAGAGGGAGAGAAAGCGAGAGAGAGAGAGAAAGAAAGAAAGAGAGAGAGAGAGAGCGAGAGAGAGAGAGAGAGAGGGCTTGAAGAGGAGGGTGAAAGCGGTTGACTCTGCTCAATTCCCCTGAAAGCCCTACTGCTCAAAACGCCATGACTCGCTCCGAGACCTTGTGCTTCTAACTGTTTAGTGACAGATGGCAGCTCAACAAAGCCAAAAGGAAACTTCAAGAACCAAAGCCCTCATAAAAGATAACGTGACCACTGTAAGCCAGGAGGCCACTGCCAAACTGGATCACATTCAAGTGTAATAAAAACTGGTTTACAGGGAACCCAATCACACACTATCACATACAATCTCTCACACACACTCACATACACACACACACACACACCTTTGTTAGCATTATCTAGGCCTAATTTCTCCGAGCTGCATATTGTCCCATCTTTCCATGTAAAGCGAAATCCATCTCACCCATGAGCCACTTTTTTCTCTTTGTCTCTGTTTTTTTTGTCTATCTCTCTCTGTCTGTCTATCTCTCTCAGGCAACAGTATAGGGCATATTAGGTTAAATGTCACTGGAAACAATGACATGGCTAAAAGAGTTTGAAACTCCTGAGCAAATCCAAAGCCCTCTGATGCAGAAAATAAAACTAAACCCTGCGGTGATGATCCAAACCTGAGTTAGACACTACAGCATGTGTCAGCATATGAGCTGAAGCTAGTCTACCCCTGAGACGGTCACCATCCATTGCCACCACACCGCACTCGTATCCACACATCCATTCTGTCCCAACCTGCCCAGTGATGATGGCTGTGCAGGTGTGGGGTGTCTGCATGATGTGGTGTGTGTGTGTGTGTGTGTGTGTGTGTGTGTGTGTGTGTGTGTGTGTTTGTGACGGACGGATGTTCCAGCTTCAATCTAGGGGGACATCCGAGGCTAGCTGAGACTCAGCTGCCAAACTACCCAAAAGAACAGAGTGTGACTGCCAGAACAGAGTGTGACTGCCCGACTGCCCGTGCGTGCGTGCGTGTGTGTGTGTGTGTGTGTGTGTGTGTGTGTGTGTGTGTGTGTGTGATTTCTTATTCCAAAGCCTTCTTATCAAATATGTGTGTAGGTATCTGGGGGCACATTTAGATTTAGACGGGGCCACTCATGTGCACATTCTTCTTAAAGAGACCCTATGCAGCATTTACATAGTCACGAAACCATTTAGAAATCATTGTTTTGCTTGACTGACCTGTTTTGGCGAAAACGGTCACTTTCACTACCACATCTAGTGCCGCATTACGGAAAACAGCTAAGCTAACTCTTGCGGGAGCGAGTTACCTTATGTTTTGAACCCCACATCTGACAATAGGTGGTGACAATGCATATAGTATGCAGAGCAGTATATGTACGAGGCATTACTGAATGTAGGCCTAATATGTAATGTGCAAAGAAAGCCAACGATAAAAAGAAAGACAAAGAAAGATAAAATGGAGAATGGATTACTCATGTCTTACTGCATACTTACTTAGGCCTACTAGTAAATGAATATAGTTCAGAAATCTTGTAGGATGCATGAGGAACGAGAGACAGAGAGGGAAAGCTCCAGGGTGAACAATTTCTGAAGAGAGTCTCTGAGAAAGCGAAACATGCAAAAAGTGACGCTGCCCTGGTTTCGTTGTGATAGTAAGTTACATTTGTGCCTGTCTTGGCAGAACAATTTGTAGCCTAGTTTGTGTCCAAAATGCCCCTCACTAATGTTAGTGGCTGGCTTTGTTCAGTAGAGGTAAGCTAACTATCCGCAGCTGTGTAAGGACAGAAATGTTTCAAGGCAGCTAGCTGAAGTTGAATGTGTCGAATCTCAATCATTCTGATCTGTTTGGATGTTTGAAGCGAATCCTTGTGTTAAGTACCCAGCTTTACCAATTGCAGGCAAATGTCTCTCGCTCACACACACACACACACACACACACACACACAGACACAGACACAGACACAGTGACAAACGCTTGTGTCCTTTTCATTCTGTTCTGCTGTCCTGTTGTCCGACGGGCAGCAGGGGCGATGACTCAGACGGAGCCCTGTCATCGATAATGTCCCCCCCACGGACACTGATCCATAGCCAGCTCCCTCTGGAGTGAAGGCCAGGCCTATGGCCTTGCCAGCTGGCCTCAAACCAGCCATCAATGGCGGAGCACAGTCGGTGACACCCAGGTGTGTGATATATCGCAGTCTGCCTCCAACAGGAACAGAAAGCAACTGCGGAAGCAAGGGGGAGTGGGGGGGCAGTGACTATGAAACACACAAAAAAGGACAAATTATGTGCATTTCCTGTTAAGGCTGTCTAAACCCTTTCAGGACTGTGGGAAAGTGTCAGTGCGAAACTCAAGCTTACAGTAGTCGAGGGAATGCCAAGAGAGTGAAAAACAGAGCAACTGTTGGTTGGTTTGAAAAGTTTAAAATATAAAATATTTCTCTGTGTTTAACCACACACCACCTTATGTATTCATTTCATAGTTCTGACCCTTTAGGATTGCTCTAGAAATTGGAAGTTCCATAATGAAGCTGGTGTGTCCAAAAGTTGAACTGGCACTGTCCGCTGCTGAGTCCACTGCGATCCCACAGGGAAACGCTGTACCTCTGTGACGCAGCCCACACCAGCTATGCTCTTTCAAGCATATTTCAAAACGCACACACAGACATACAGTACAAACACACTCTTAAAAACAGATCTGAAGGGGCGCAGTCAGGGGCCAAATGACAGATGCTGATAGATGGCGGGAAATCAATACTTTAATATTGTTAGCCATGTGGCTTTTTAACTGGCTTGCCAAAGCACGGATAGCAGGCTGGCAACCTGGCTCTGGAGTGGCTACGCCAGTCTCCAAGGACAATATGTGCACAAAGTCGAAGTTGCAGTGAGATGCATGGAGAAGGAGACGGTTTTAAAAAAGGGTGCGTTGGAGCAGTTTCACGGGCACACTTACCAGTAAGTGTAGTGCCAACACCCACTCAAGATGGGAGGGAAGAAATTAGGTAAAGAGAAGAACCACAGCCTATGGGAAGAAAGAATCATTGCGACAAAGGATTTTGTCCCCAAAAATGCATCGTTTCGAGACAAAAATGAGTAAAGAGGGAGACATGAAGGGGAGGATGAGACAAAGAAAGAGCGGAGAAATCAGGCCAAGTGGAGGAGGGAGAAGGAGATAGAGAAAGAAAAGATAACAGAAAGAAAAGCAAAGAAAATATACAGAGGGTAAAGAGAACAAGGGAGAGGAAAGGAGAGATGTTTGGGCTATAGAGTAGAACTGCTGCCCATTGCACACACAGACCGTCATCAACCTTTTGGCCTGCTTGGGTTCCCTACAATGCGGCTGTGTGTAAGTCTGCAATGAAAGGCAGTGGGGGGTGCTGTGTGTGAGTGTGTGTACACAGCGAGAGTTTGAATGAGTCATCAGGGCTTCTGAGTTCTAGAAAACTCTTCAGTGCTGCATTACAGTCTTTATTCCACACACACACACACACACACACACACACAAACACAAACACACACACAAACACACACACAAACACAAACACAAACACAAACACACACACAACACACACACACACACACACACACAAACACACACACTCACAAACACACACCAGTAACTCCCAAACACATTTCCCCACCCAATTTGCTTCCAGATCACGTCCCTCTATGTCTCTCTCAACTCTCTCTCTCTTTCTCTCTCTCTCTCTCATTCATTCACTTTTTTTCTTGCTTGTTTCAACTCCTAGAGCTCCCAACAGCCCTCTTCTCCCACCCTACTCTCTAATATCTGTCTCATCCTCATTCACCCACTCTCTCCCTCCCTCCCTCTAACTCTCTCTCTCTTTCTGCACCAAGGCCAATCTCAGCAGTAGCATATGGTCCTGGTTTTTAAAGCAGGTCCATTATTCCTGGAAGCAGAGAGAAAGGAGAAGGCGTCGACTTACAGTAAAGCCCCCCTTTTTACCGGGAGACACTCCTGCTGAGATGAAACCACGCCAACCGACGACAACTCTCCGGAAACAAGACTAACCATGAGCGTAGATACGCCAGCACCGTAAATCTCAAAAAGTGTGTGTGTGTGTGTGTGTGTGTGAGTGTGTAATGTTCATGTGTGTTGAACAATTCAACACAAAGTGCTCTGGTGCATAGCTCCTGACTGGTATAAATTTGAATGCAAATGCAATACCAAGCGCTGCGAGGCGTTCAAAGATGCTGTGGGCACACAGTGATGGTGTACTCGACTGGACTGGGCGTGCTGTTGCACGCGAATTCCCCACTGCATTCTGTGCTGGTGTGGCCGTCTGAGAGCACTTGCTCTGCTGTCTTTGATCTTCTTGGGCACGTGCAGACACAACAAGAAATCAATCTCTCTTCAAAACACATCCTCAGACGCACTCGAGACACACACCCTCACACACATACAAATGGGTCACCAATTGTCCACATACACACACAGACACAAACATTCCCCATTATATACACATACAGCTGTGCATGAGGGCACATACACTCAAACACACACACCACACACACACACTTGCTCTGTTTATTGGAGGCAAGCCTATCCATCACTTCAGCACTGTTGCCCGGGAAACCCAGTTAGTATGCCGGGCACGACTTCTCCCCTGCACAACGAGCAGAGCGGAGGTTTCCATTGGCTCATGCAATCGCAGGCATTTTCCCTTGCGACGCATACACTCACACACACACACACACACACACACAAAACATGGAGATACACACTCGTACATGACCTGCATGTACATGAGTTAAGAATGGGAGGGGGACTGCGGCTAGTGGAGCAGACCCACACCACTCACACACACACACACTCACACACACACACACACACACACACACACACACACACACACACACACACACACACACACACACACACACACTCACACACACACGCATACATCCACACTTTCATTGAGAAGATGGGAAACTCATTCATTAGTTTCAACAGCAGTGCGAAGAGGAGAGGGAGGAATGGCGGGAGGAAGGGGGTTGTGGGCTAACCCCAACTGACTGCAGTATCTCTCCCACCCCCAACCTCCCCTCCATAACGCACACACTCTACCTTCACCACTGTCTCCAACCAACCAATCAGCTACCAGACACCACAGCAGGAACAAAGCGACAGGGTAGGGGGCAGAGACAGAGATAGAGTGAAGAGTGAGAGAGTGATAAAGAAAAAGAGAAATGGAAAAACAACCCCCACCCCCCCACCCCACCCCACTTCTCTGCCAAGAGCATTTGCTTTCATCCTTTTACCCGTTCATTCATCCCGCGCTACTCTCACTCATTCATGCACACAGCATACAGTACCATTCTTCTCTCTTTGATTCTATCTTAAAAATAATTTATATATTTTTTGCACAAAACTCCACAGATTCATTCAACTTGTCTTCTTGCGCTCCTCTAGCTGACATGTCATTTTCACATTTTCTCCCTCTCTCATAACCAACATAAGAATAATCTTTCTGTACAAATGCCATTGGTACACAAATCAAAATCCCCCTCTGAACAAAGAGAATCCATTCATTTGACTTGGACTGTCTCTAAAATACAGCATGCAACTTAAACTCCACACTGGTAATTTGTAGTTGTAGATGACGGCAGACATTCTGCATGTGTACACACACACAGACACAATCCAATAGGCTGATGTGCTGCATTGTGCAGCTGAAAGGGAGTCCCTCAGTGAGTGGAGTGGAGCCGAGACAGAGACTAAGTACACTAAGTAGCAGTGCAGGTCGTTAGCCCAGATTGTGGGTAAATCTGCTCCTCTTCCCTAGAAATGAAAGGGAGCCTAGTCCTGCACTTTCTGGCATAGGGAATGTTAGCTCGGAAAAGAAACAAAGACATACTTAATTCTGTTTTGAGGATGAGGTAGAGAACAAGAGGGGGACGGCAGTGTGGGTTCGGTAAGGAGCATAGAGAAGGAAAGCGGGAAAGAGAGAGAGAGAGAAAGAAAGAAAGGGTGGGTGGAAGGGAGAGGGTGTCGAAGAACAACCTGACAGCAGTCCCAAAGTGCCCTCCCCCTCCACACACACACCCACAGACATATATACAGACACACACACACACACACACACACACACACACACACACACACACACACACACACACACACACACACACACACACCATCCCTCAACATTCTCCCAGTGGAGGACAGCCAAAGTCTTATCAGCGGCCAGCAAGCCTGCAGGACAGTAGCGGGGGGTAGGGGCATGAGAATGGATGGAAAAAAAGAGAGTGAGAGCTACAGAGAGAGAGAGAGAGACATACAGAATGAGACACAGAGGACAGACAGGGAAAGAGACAGAGGCAGACACCTACAGAGATATACCTAGGGAAAGAGAGAGAAAATCCAAAGACAGAGAGAAGAGAAAGGGAGTGGTGTGTGTGTGTGTGTGTGTGTGTGTGTGTGTGTGTGTGTGTGTGTGTGTGTGTGTGTGTGTGTGTTGGGTGGGGGTGGGTCTGGGTGTCACGACTTTGGGGTCTGGAACCACGGTCGCAAGGCAGCCAAGAAGAAGCCCCTGTTGGTATCAAGTGCCCTGCCGCCTGACGGCACTTCAAAGGGAGGGGGTGGCCTGCTTCTAGTGCCTTCTTTCCGTCCCGTCAGCGTTTCTGAACAGCCAAAGCAGAGGAGAGAAGACGAGAGGAGGAGAGAGAAGCGGGGGCAGCTCTGACACTGCGGAAAAATGGATCTGAGAAGAGGACCTTCAACTAGGAGACACCCATAAGGACTGATACCCAAAGCCGCAGGCATTTCACCTTTACACACACATAAACACACAGAAAAACACACAAACACCCACTCTAGAAAAAGGCACAAGGCTGGCATTGTGCCTTCAATACAAAAAAGATATCAAGGGCAGTCCCACAGATAGACACACATTTTCTCCTCTGTACAATCGGGAATACATACACACACACACACACACACACACACACACACTCTCAATGCAAACAAGCATTTAAGTACCAATCCAGCACAAATAAAGTGCCCTCACCGCACATTCATTTTCCATCCATTACAAACGCTTGACTGACACGGTCAATGATCCTCAGGTGCTGTGACACCAAGGTTGTTGTATGTTTTCCGTCTGACCCCAGGTCAGCCAATTCTGAAGAAAACCAGTATCAACACAGCTGAAATAAACATGGTCAAAAAATAGTCATTTTCCACACAATAACCTGCCATCGCTTAAAAAAAAAAAAAAAAAAAGACAAGGCCGTTAGCGGCTGTGACTGGAGATCTATTTTGGTTTCAGGGCAGATGTGTGCCAGCACGCGGCCCAGGAGTGGATAGCCCAGCGCTCAAAGGAAAGCAGAGGATGGAAGCTTTCCATTTCCCTATGCACTGACTTCATGCTTCCAAAATACATCTATGGACACATTAGGCAGCACGCTGACGCATGAAGCAAATCTCTAAGTTTAGCAAGCGGATCACAACCGAGCGTGTCTGTGTGTGCACTGTAGTGATGTCATTGTTGAAGTCTCAGACAAACACAAGGGAGCAGAGAGCTGGAAGCCATCTGTAGCTCCCCTTCAGAAAGCAGGAGCAGTGCTCAGGCAGTGAGCCAGGATGAAACACAGCCCATCTGCCCACACTGGATTCCCCTCTTCCGGCCTTTTGAAGGGCAACCTTTCCACCCTTACTGCTTTCTCCAAGGTCAAGGTCAGGTTGGAGGACCTCTTGGATCCAAATGTTGAATCTTGATTGTGACTGTTCCATTGTGTGGTGTGGAAACACTAAAGCAGCTAGCAGAGGAAGCAGCTGAACAGAATAATGATTCGCTGATAAGTCTGCCCCATCTCTGATATCCGAGACCTTCTACAAGAAGGCCTAAATTTTTTTTACAGAGGTCAATCCACTTCCAATTTTTTTTGTAACAAGGTAAAGGCTTAAGGCCATACTCGGTGTAATTACAGTAACGAAATTTCTGCATAACATACACACAAGTATTTTTCTTTGCTCTTATTATTTTGATCATGTGATTTATCTCAATGTATTGAATCATTCTGCAGTGTTCTAGAATACCCTATCTCTTGGCAAATCACACCATAGTCCTCTTATGACATCTCTGTGGCCGTGTCCTTGGAGACTACGTCACCATGCTATATGTGGTATTTCATGTGATTTTGTGTGCAATGTGTCATGAAGATTATGTTTTGCATAATCACAATGAAACAAATCCCTAACAATGACTAGACAGTATGGCAAAAAGTATTACATCTTCAGTCTAAGTGGAGCTCTAAGACAAGACAGAATACACTTTAGATGGAAAAGGAAAAAAAAAAATCTAGTTTTTCTTTTGGTGGGATGGTGGTAGCGTAGTGGTTAAGGAACCTGGCTAGCGTGTCAGTAGCCTGAAAAGTTGTGGGTTCGAATCCCGGCTGCCACTGTTGTACCCTTGAGCAAGGCACTTAACCCTAAGTTGCTCTAGGGGAGACTGGCCCGGAACAATTGATAGTTGATGAGTTGTAAGTCGCTTTGGATAAAAGCGTCGGCTAAACGCATAAATGTAAATGTAAGTTGCTTCCTTAGTCTATACTCATTTCTACGCCATAATTCAATTTTACAAGTGAAAAACACCCCACAACTTAAATTATGAATTGGTTTAATTCAGTGAGGAAGTTCCAACCTGAATTTGTGATAGGATGGTAGTAGGTGAGAGAACTGAAAGGCATCCTGATGGTGATCCACCCTCCCACGCACGATCAGCTCGGCGTGGAGCTGCCATGTTCTTTTTCAGCACCAAGAGGCTCTCACCAAACACTGTGCATCGTTACACAATGTACAACTCACTCAGCCTACCACCCTCCTCCTCCTCGCCTGTCAATGCGCCTGCCTGCCTGCCTGGCCTTCCTCTCTACTCAGATCCACTGCTTCAGGGCCTCCCTCCACTGTACCCATGGACAAGTACTCAAGAGCAACTTCACACAATTACAAGCTGCAGAGCTGTTTGAATGGCAGAAGGAAGTGACATACAACAGTGGCATATGGTACACACACAGAGAGAGACACTCAAGACACGGCACAAATACTCACATCATTACACACACACACACAGCCACACAAATATACACACATACAGCAAACACACTTAGACATGTACGCACAAACCCTACACACAAATATTCATGGACATACAAACCCTGGAGAGAGTGCGACTATACACAGACACAGACATGGGCGCGCGCGCACACACACACACACACACACACACACACACTATTAATACCTACAAGAACACAAAGGTACATGTGGCTATCAGAGGGCAAGTGGTGGAGCTGCGTGTTGGCTGGACTAATGGACAGGACAGTCACTCCCTCAGGCTCCGCACCGGCAGGACAAGGCAGAGAGAGGAAAAGTGGGAGAGGAGAGGAAAAAGAACATCACGAACCCTCTCGATGCATTAGGCATGTTTCAGCAAGCCTGAGGCAGTCAGTGTCCGCCACAGAGGCCTCTGAGTGAGAGAGAGAGAGACACTGTTCTTTAAATCCAATGATGGGTGATTCCAGCGAGTAATCAAAGAATGCTGGTACTAAGACACACACACACACACACACACACACACACACACGCACAAAAAGCAAAAAAACAGAGGTACATACACCAAACGCTGCAGGTGATGTCTCAGCTGCATAACTTCATGGTTACGTCATCACAATGACTACCACAACCACCACCATCATCATCATCGCCTAAGGCAACAACGCCAGCATCAGGATCATCGTGATGACCATCACCACTATCATCATTGTCGTTGTCATCACCCATGGCAACAACACCAGCATCAGCATCACCGGCTGCGAAAAAACCGTCGGGACGCGCCGTGAGCCATTCAGCTGTTCACCAGAGAGAGCTACTAAATGATGTTAGTCTTTACGACAGCAGAGGTCACACACACACACACACACACACACACACACCACACACACACACACACACACACACACACACACACGCAAAGACACACACACAAACAGTAAGAACATATGTTGACAAATGCCCATCAGGCTCTTACACACAGTGTACTGCTTCCTTATTGTACAGAACATCACATGTGCCACATTTCCTCACTGTTGCGTAGATGTTTATGTAGCGTAGCCTGTGCATTTAAGCATGCTATAAGCTACAGCATGCAAGCTGTGCATGACATGTGTAACAGAGGTAAGCAGGCCCACAGACACAAATACAGGGACTATATGATGGATGGATAGATAGATAGGTAGACACAGAGAGAGAGAGAGAGAGAGAGAGAGAGAGAGAGAGAGAGAGAGAGAGAGAGAGAGAGAGTCAGTCCCCACCATAAAACAGTGTTCCACTAGTCATTACTTAGCGCATGAGCACACCACTGTTGGATATAAAAGCATCGATCTGACAGTCTGGTTGGCGTGTGGAGCTGCTGTGAGTCCTGGCTGAGAGCCCTACTTGTTCCTCATCAGGCCTCAAACACAGATTAAGCCACTCAGTTAGGGGCAAGAGATAAGCCTAATTGGGTCGATAAATCTGTGAATTGGTTAAGACTAGAGCTCTCACATCTGATGGAGCGAGAGAGTCAACAACAGCAGCAGAAGCAACAAAACAAGACAAATCAGATTAACTCCAAAGGAACATACAGACCCGCTCAGACCGCTTTAGGTCTGCCTCCGCCATCAACGTCCGTGACAACATACGAAAAAGTTTAGGGCAAGGTCCCAAATGAACCACTGACTCAGTAAAGTGGTATGTTTCCCTAGTATCAATAGGCCAAAGAAGCTTATAAGGCTTTGTGACACTTCAAGTTGAAAAGGCCTATGAGATAACATTATAATGCTTTATGAGTACAGTCACGAGAAAATATTAGTTTGTATTAGTTAGTATTTATGAATGCATTTATAATGTTTTATGAATACGGGGTTCATAGAAAGTGTTTTTGTTGGGCTGGAACTGTGTAAGGTCCTGTCCATGCCACTTTGTTTGGTTCCCTATACAGAGCCAGAGGACTGTACAGGAGCTCTTGAGTTTGTTTTTTTTTTTTAACTTACTCAGAGAGGTATATACATTTTGCCCAGTGTGACAAATCATGTAATGGATCACAGTCAAGAGTGCAACCTCAAGGAGCAAAGCAAAACACACACAGAACAAAAACTCCCTGAATGAAATGCCAGTCAGCAAATGAACGAGGTTTGAGGGGTCAACAATAGGTTCCTATCGGCAACGCCTCTAGGTTATTATCCTGGAAAGCTGTTGCAGTTGGAGCACTAACTGGCTCGGTTTGTTGCTTTGGCCTGACATAAGTGCCTCCGGAGTCACAGTGGCAAACGGCAGCTCAGTGACTGACAGGCGGGCACCGGTTCCTGGGTGTCACTCTGGAGGCTGGCCAGAGAGGGTACCCACCAGGGAGAGGTGTTTGAAGGCACTGCCAAGGCAGTAAGACAACCCTGCCAGGCCTCCTGTGCCTCTATTCTGCTCTGTATCTGTTTCCCCCATCTTTCCTCCATCCAACCGCTCAATGTGTATGTGTGTGTGTGTGTGTATGTGAGTGTGTCAAAAGAGTAAGAGAGTTACACCATGGTTAACAGAGGCTGCAGAAGAGACAAATAAACAGAAAAGGCAAAGCCAACAAGCCAGAGATGGACAAAAGCAGTCAGTGAGACTGGAGCTATGGAGAGAGCTGGACAGGGCGAGAGAACAGGGACGAGAAAGGAGACGCAAAGGCAAAAGTAGACGGTGCACAAAATCACAACAGTGATCATCAGTATTCTGCAGCCTCTCGCTCCCTCTCCGCAGCGCTGGGCAGTGGGGCCTTGAACGAGTCAGCCAGTCAATTACTGCCCTAATGGAAATGACCTCCACCAGTGTGCGTGGTGAAAACTGATTACTCATTTACAGGCTCCTCCCCAGCACCTCGCAGTCTCTCTTCCTCCCTAGCCTATCTTCCCTCATCATCTCTCTTTCTCCATCTCTCTCTTTCTCTTTCTCTCTTGAACACACACAGACACACATACACACACCACACACACACACACACACACACACTCCCTGTCCTTGGCTCTTCCTCACCTTCTCTCTTGCTCCCAAATTCTACACCTCACTTTCTCATCTTCCGACGCTCCATAGCCCCCCTCCCCCCTCCCCATCCAGCCCCCACCACCACTGGCTGAAGGATTCCCTGTGACAGCTTTAAATGAGCCTCACTGCCCTCTCCTCAGAGACCGCACACTACCATTCTCACCCATGTGCTGCTGCAGCTTAAGAGCTGGACTCCTGCCAGAACTAGTGTTCATGGTGTGTGTGTGAGGGAGAGAGTGAGAGAGAGAGAGAGAGTGTGTGTGTGTGTGTGTGTGTGTGTGTGTGTGTGTGTCTGGTTGTTCTTGACACCCTATGGAAGAGTTAATTGTGTTTTGTTGTGATATTTTTTGCTATAGATTATGTTGATATGAAAATCACAGACACACTGTTCAGAGATCCCTTCAAGTCTCTCCAATGCATACTGTCTGCATACACTGTCAGTATGACACATGTTCCATTTATGCTGGTGCAGTAGCTGGACTTTCTATGTGCAAGTGGGTGTCAGTGGGTGCTGGGGAAGGCAAACATCTGTCATCCGTGGAGCAGTGTAGCCTGTGTGTTTGTGTGTGTGTGTGTGTGTGTGTGTGTGTGTGTGTGTGTGTGCACGTACACACTTGAGATTTGCCACCACGAGCCATCATGTTAAAGAGCAAGCACCCTCACACTCCCAACAAAGCAGAGAGACCTGTGACCCCTCACATAAAGGAGGGGTGAGAGAGTGGGGATGGTACACTTGGCCGATCTATACCACATAAACATCAAACACACAGCAGTCAATAAACAAAATTACAATCGCAGGATTGACATTTGGCCACCGCCCAGCCCGAACCAGGCCTGTCTGAGAGGGAGCATATGTCTAGCAGTTTGTCCAATCCGTGGAGGGTCGGTAAATAAACAAACAAACAGACAAATAAATAAATAAATGGAAACTTTGCAGGACTTCCAGCACTGCTGTTGTTCTCAGAGGTGTGCTGGGTGGCTCCATGCTGTCCATCCCTGACACAAATTTCCAACCCACCTCCCCTTCCCCTTTAAGTGCCGCCTTGAATACACAGTACAAGCTCCCCCTCCGCAGGAGAGTAAGGTGCAAGATGCTGCCACACTGACCCCTAGGGGTGGATGGTAGAACAGCAGATGCAGATCTAATTATGAAATTTTAAATATGCTTCTCCTCATCATACTAGTTCTCCTCTTTAATACAAGTTCCTGGGACCTCAGTAAGGATGCTCTTTCAGCTATTTCAGCTCAGCCTTCAATACTATCATCCCGAACATCCTCATAGCCAAGCTGATCGATTTGGCTGCCCCCCCTCACCACATGCACCTGCATCAAGGACTTCCTCACTGACCGCCCAGTCTGTCAGGACTGGTAACAGGAGTTCATCCACCTTGATACCGAGCACTGACTCCACAAGGTGGTGTGCTAAGCCCTCTCCTGTACACTACATACACATATGACTGCACTCTCACACACCCCTACAGCACCATCATAAAATTCGCCAATGACACCACTCTGGTAGGGCTCATCACAAACGATGACAGAGTTGTGTGTGACGGCAACAATCTCAGCCTCAACACCAGAGAGACCAAATAGTAGTCATGGACATGTCAAAGCTGAAACCCCCTCTGACACTGTACAGTAGCCGATAGAAAGAGACTACAGTGGGCTACCTGTTTAGCATGCTGCCCTCAGGAAAAAGGTTCAGATCCTTCAGATGCAAAACAGACAGACTTAAAAACAGCTTCTTCCCTTGGGCAGTCAGAACTTTAAATGCAGCTAAACAATAATACTGCTTTTCATTCAATCATGCTGTCATGTGTGTGTGTGTGCATCTATTCATGTTCATCATGTTCATGTGCAATACCTACCTACCTCTGAGTGCTATTTTATTCCCCACAGACTCTAAACTCACAGCCCTTCCCCTTTACATTTTTATGATCTATTATGCACTTATATATTGCCCCCTCTTCCCATTGCTCTTTTGGACTTGACACTACACTCTGGTACATTCCTGACACTTTTACACTTTCTCTTCCCTGCACTTTTGTGGCCTTGCTGGCTAATTTCTTTGTACAGGCAACTGGTCGATGACAATCCAAGTCTTGAAGTCTAAATGTGTGGCCCTTATCAACAGCATTGAATACCATATCAATTGCATTTGATCAATTGATTCAAATAAGGGGATCTCCATACAACTGGGCCTGTCAGACCTACCTGTGTTGAATTAACATGCTCGCAACAAGGTGGTTTGTGTGTCTGCTTGTTACTGATGGGCGACTCATACATATATCTGAATCGTCAATCATGTTCACTGCCAGTAGAGTCACTGCTAGTCTATGCTGCAACATACACATAATTGAAATTGTCTACATGAGTAAATATGTATAACGGGTGCAATGATCATTCTTACATTTTTTTCCCCAAATCAGTTTTGTAGCTGTTGTGCCAGATTAATTACTACACTACATACAACTACTTTGTTCATTCAAGACTTATGAACACATGCCGATGCCATGAACACAAACAGATGTCAGTAAGCAAGAAAACGATCAGCATGAGCAATGACACCACAGTGTAACAGCACTACGCTGTTCAATGCCTCCTTTATTTATCTACACAGAGATACGGCTCCGCTATTTATGACACAAGGGTGCCCTCTAGTGTCTAGTGTTTAGTGTATCAGGGCAAAAAGAAAAGCATTTTGTCTGGCAAGAATCTTCAGCATTATCTAATTTATTCATAATATAACTCTTTATCGGCGCACTACAATGCTTAGCCTGCATCAGATAATATACAGATGTATTGTTTGTCAAAACAACAGACATAATACAGGAGAGCACACAACAGTAACATGAAAAAAATATTTAGGAGCTGTACTGTGATTTAGGTGTGAGACACATAATTTGGTATGTGGTTTCATCTATTTCCACAACAAGCAAAAGGGGCAAAATCTAAGAATGTATTGCATTTCTGAACTCTGTAAACATCAACTGACATGTTGTGTGTCGTGTGTAGCATGCGTGTAGAAACGTAGTTTACATTGAGGGAGACAGCACAAGCCTATATATGAGGGAGTTCCTGACAGAATGCTATAGCTTCTGGAAAGGGTTCAAAAAGGTCCTTGTGAGAAGACTAATGTGATAGGAACATAACGATTCAGGGAAGGAGTGAGTAAGAAAACGTGTATTTGACATCATCCTTCTTGAATGTTTGTGGAGTTCTCTGTGTAGTACAGATGAGAAACATAATACAAGAACAGAATATTAAACCATCTAAGACTATTAACAGATACGTCTTTGAAAAAAAACAAAGCATGGGATATCACAAATTGTACATTGACTATCATAGTGTGCCGAAGCTATTTATCATATTCAGAATCACCACCTCATTTTAAGCATTTGGCCAAAACAGCATAGGCTGCCTTATTAAAAGTGACACAAGTCGAAAATATAGTCTGGGTCTCAGAGAAGTGTTTGGCAACTTTTACAATTTAAAATTAATGAGTAAACTATTCTAATCAATCACCAGGTTGTTTTTAAAAGCTGAAATTGATTGGCAGCTGAATGCTATAGACTTTCCCCGGTAAGCTGGCAACTAAACTCTGCCCGAGTTTCAGGGGAAGCTCTTTGGCACCAACGTTAGGAGGAAAACACAGTCAAGCTTACAGCTGCATTGCAAGCATGTGGTCTAACTGGAGAATACTTTTACTACAGTTATTACGCATGCGTGTCAAGGATGCCTTGCACTTTATAGCCTGGCCAGTTTATAGCTGATTGTGGAGACAGCATAGTCGATCAGCTATTCGTCTAACCTCGTATGGACCAAGTGAACATCTGAGAGGCTGTATGAGCATTAGGGTTGAGGGGATAATGTTAACAGTTGTGCATATACAGACTGAGCAGCAGCAACATTAAAAACATGCAAAGGGTCTTTGTTTCTAGATTTAACATTATCAATTATAGCTTAGATTTTTCTGGTCTACAACACACTGATGATCTGTGATGATCCCTCTTCTAAGGAGGACAGCACAACAGAAGGCAAGAGATGAACATTTGTGCATGCGAAAGTATTTGCATGGGCACTCACCAAGAACTAATATGGAATCTTCTTTGTTGACATGTTGCTGAAGCAAGTGATGGAATTTTGCCAGGTCTCCAAACCATTCAAAACTGTGTTCAGTCTTGTATCTCTCATCCCAGTACTCCACATCCTTGTATCTCGAATTGGAACTAGGAAGATACTCCATCCTGGCAGAAAACAAGACCACAACCTGTCAGGCAACCTTACAGTCGCATTGTTGATGTTTGTGTAACTCTGCCTATCTAGGTAGGCTCTGGTATCTGTATCTATGGTAAATCTTCTAATAAGTCAATTCTACTTGTCTTATCCTAAGGTTCGTACAGGAGGACTGCAGTAGTGAATGCTCACTAATGTATAATGCCGTTCCAACCCACAATGACACATGCACACTAATCAGGTTATATAGAAAGGCATTCTGTATTGCTACATGTACAATGTAAATTCAGTACATCTCAATTCAGTTGGTGAAAAGTGTAAAAAAAAGAGTGTAATATAAAATGTCTATTAAACTGAAATCATGTGGGTTGAGCTGTTAGTCTGCACTGCGCACCTTCAAAGAATCATATAAACAGGTGCTGTGTAATATGAAATATCAATGCAGATCATTAAAATTCACTTGAACCAAACAGAACGGGTTCAATATTATATGAAATATCAATGCAGATCAAGAAAAGTGTCACTCTAACTATATAAAATAAGTGCAGATGTTTGTGTTTTGCCCCTCAAAAATAAATAGTAAATAAGTAGTATATTACGTGTTCAGAGAGAGAGTGTGTATGTGTGTTTGAGGGGGGGAAAAGAATGTAAGTGTTGTAGTGATAAGACAGACAGGCAGAGAAATAGGCTGTCATTCTTTCAGCGTTTATAAGCTCTGAGATTTGGTGAAAAAAACAGCCTTGAGACTGCCATATCGCTTGCCAGATGGTAGCAGCTGAGACAGTACATGGCTAAACAAACTCCTTAAAATATTTAAAGGAAATCCAAAGCTTTCGTTGAATCAGTGTATAGGGTCTTGTAGTGGTATTGTGTTTATAACCTAAAATCAACCTGACGTCTTGTCTCCTCATCTCCGTGTCGTTCTCCTCGTGGGAGGTACTAAGGGAGAATCTGCAACTATCCCACTAAGTTACCGTTAACACGAATGTAACACTAAAGGGCTATCCACTATAGGCAAATTAATGAAGTAGCCAGTGTGTGAATGTAATGATAAGAATCAATGTGTGAGTGTGGTACAGAACTTTATTAGCGATGCATTTGATGACAAACGATCACATCCTTCAGGGGTGCAACAAACTATGGCATGCCACTGCAGTTCATTTGCGTTGACTGGTATAGCACATTAACATCTAAGATTTACAAGTAAGTCAGGCAAGCTCAAAATTATAAACATAAACACGTGCTTGCTCAATATTACCAATTCAAAAGGACTTTGCTATTACCTTGGTTGCTCACGTTTGATGATGAAACATGCACGATGTCAGTGTTAACTACTGAAGTGATGACAGTGTCGATATTCAACTGAAAGACCCTTACACGAACACTGGTTTTGTCGTTAATGTGTGTCCTGCAGCTGGAAAAAATCCACAGTTGTAGCATATACCCATAGACAGTAAAAGAAGTAATCTACACGTGCGACGGTCACCGGTATCAGCGGCGACCAGTCGCGCACCAGGAAGTTGATCGGACATTGAGCATATTTTGCCGGCAGGATTTCATATTAAAAGCTCCACCGTATAACTGTGAAATTCAAAAATAAATGTTCTAAGAAACTGTGTGAACACAGTGAAATCAAAGATCACTATTGTGGCGTTTGTCGCCGGGATCAGCACTCAAATTGTCAGGCATGTTATTAACAACGCACGGATCTTTATCGAATACATGCAAGGACCACCAACTAGAAACCATAGATTGATAACGAAAGTAGGCGATAGTTGCGTCACATATACGCAGTAGGCAATTAAGTGTACTTCAACATTTACTACACGACATCTCCCCCCTTTTTAAAGTATGGGTATACTACATAACACAAACATTAATCTTCTTAGTTTAACCATTACCTGCTTTACCTTTAAACAAAATCTGCTACGTGCCAAACAAAAAGTAGGCTACTCTTCCAGTGTTTCTTTTCCATTTCTCATAGCCTACAATATTTTTTCTTTCAACCTTTTTTTCCACACACAACGGTAGCTTACATCAAAGTGAGCTTTTTTGTCAATTTCTCCAGATGTACCAGAGTTGTGCAGAATGATGTGCAAAATGTAGCCTACTGGCGCAAAAAGATGTGTTGTAATAGTGCAAAAATGCTATACAAAAACAGTAGCAACTTCAATGTCTAAAGTTTTTTTAGGGGTAGGGCAGAGAGGTGGGGGTGGGAGAGAGGGGAGATAATTCAGTTTCCTGACAGCCTGGTGGATAAAGCTGTTTGCTAGTCTGGTGGAGCAGACTATATCTCCCAGAGGCCAGAAGGCTGAAGAGACTGTGTGCATGGTGGCTGGTGTCGCTCACAATCACGGTCATTTTTCGGGTGGGCGGGTGTTGTATGTGTCTTGCAGGGGAGAGGAGTGGGGCACCAGTGATCTTTCCAGCTGTGTTCATTATGCGCTGCAGGGCTTTTCTGTTGTAGTCAGTGCAGCTCCCACCCCACAAAGTGATGCAGCTGACATTCAGCCTCCTGGATCTGCTACTCACAGCATTCCATCTATTAGCAACATATCAGATTTTGGAACTTATCTGTGTCAGAAGACAGTAGTAAATTGTGTTCACTTTTCAATATAAAATGTCCATTGACTCATGCACTGACCTTAGCAGTCAGAGTGACTTGGGAGCAACCTAATTTTGACAAGCTCACTACTAAATGGTTTTTCCATATTTACTCTCTCTTAATGCAAACATGTTGTCTTCAACTGGTCAACTATTTATATTTTAAGAAAAGTTGCAAGAAACAGGCATTTAAAAAGGGTGTTTTTACTTGTTTTGTGCATCCATTCTTCTGAGCTGAAGCAGCCATTTTGAAATGTGTCAATTGTGTGATACAAGACTGAGATGCACATTTTAGGACTTGCTGGAAACTACACCAGTTACTAATCAGCAACAGTAGCTTAGACAGTGACAAAAATATTTTTAATATTTTTCATGGTTGATATATAAATTCAGCGTTGTTCCTGAGTCTCATGGCTTCTAGAGGGCTAAAGAGCTCTTTGAGTGCTGCAGCAGCAGGCTGCTCTCTGCTCTAGCCAGGTATACACTTAAGTTGTACCACAGGTCTAATAAAGTGAGGAGCGTTGTGGAGATTATTATCATAAAAAAGGAGGTTTGTTTTAGTATATACAATATTAACTTAAGAGTGTAATGCTTATACTAACATATGAAAGAAGGGTGGTTTGTAACATGTTAATGGTAACCCAGAAGGCCGAAGCAGTTCAGGCAGAGAGAGAGTAGAGACTTGGGTAGTTCAAGCAGAGGACAAGGACAAGCAAGAGGCCTTGAACAGTTCAAGAGACAAGATTTAATGCAGGGAGATGCTTCGGATCCGGGGATATCTCAGTTTGGGAGGATACCATGATAAGGTGGCCGTGAATGGGGCCGCTGTATGAATGGATGCTGTTCACATCAGAACCATGGTACAGATGGGTCCTGACTAAATGAGGGGAATATAAATCATAAAAATAAGAGTCCAGCATAAGGAAGTATACGTCAGACTAAACGCCTAGCAAGGAAGAATAATAGTTTTTTTAATAACTGGATGGGTGAGGGAATCCACCAATATGAACTAGGCCCGAAGCCTCCTAATTAGTAAACAAGAGCCCCGTGACATAGGCAAGGTAGGAGGAATCAGTGTATGCTCCAAAGTGGAATAAAAGGTAGATGTTTTGGAAGGAACATTCAGAGCCTGATCAACTCTCAAGGTAAACGGTATCCTCTCTGCAGCGGATCTCCTTCACACTACTAAGCACTTATACTGTGAGGCAATTGTCTCTTGTATACTTTGCTGGTATTGTGAATAAAGTCTTTATCAACAGCTTTACTCCAACAGTGAGTTTTCTGGTTTAGACCAAGTTTATTGGGTGGGTTAGGACTTGATTGTTGGGGTTTGCAGACATTGAGGTGGTTTTCCACGACAGCGTCTGAAAAACATGATCTTAAAGCTCACAGTAGGCTGCAGCCAGTCCCCAAAACATCAGTGGTCCATAGGAAATGCTCTTGAATCTCCCATTCAGCCAGTCTGGTCTTGCACACACACACACACACACACAGAAACACAAAAGAACAGTGTCCACTCAGGCTGTAATGCTATAATGCTTTATTTATATAGGATAATCAGTTAACTTTGACAGGTTTGTAAATGTTTCAGTTACGTTCAAATCCTGGCTCCGTCCAGTTTATACATTGTGAAGGACGGTTTTCAGAGCGTGGAGGTCGTTCCGTCCCATTCGGATAGTGTGTGTAGAGCAAGTTGTTAGCGTTACCAGCCTTAAACCAGGCCTGTACACATTCCACAAACAGACAAAGACAGAAAGAAAAAGACATGACATGGCTGCAGTATTTCAGCAGTATTTCATGCTGAACTTGTGTTGCTCAGTCACAAAACTTGAGTGCAGAAATAATTATGTGACAATATTGTGGGAGTGACCAATGACAAACAGAGAAGGGTATGGCAAGTTTACACCCTCAGTACTGGGTTTTTTGTTCCCTCATCTCATTCTGTTCAAAATATTGTGTAATCACTGGTCAGGGAGGTGGATGTGCTCAACTCCAAATAAGTCTTTGGGTGTGTAAATATCAATTCAATAACTCGAGAGCGTGTTTGTTTTTCTTTGATCCAAAATGTTGCGTTGTCATTGCATATAGAGGTCCATCTTCAAAATGCTTGTGTAGTACATGGTGGTAATTTTTTTTATGTTTTTAGATGAGGACTTGCTCAGCATATTGCAATTTATTAGCAGTTCATGTTCAAGTATTTCAAAAAGTACAGGTAGGGTAAGTGATGTTAAAATCTCAAAACATTGAATGTTCATTTGTAACAAATGAAACATAATATAAAGCAGATAATATCATCGTATAACTCTCCAGTACACTGTAAAACATTGCCTTTATACAGCTGTCTCCATGAAGTGGAACCATTACCATGGCTGCAGCCTATCCCCCATTAAGAGAACATTAAAAATTGTATGCATAGTAGACCTACCAAACAGGACACTCTTCCAGGCTTTCCGTAACGGATGTAGGTAACTGTGTGTTCGCAGTTGTTATCAACATAGTCAAATTTTCCACAGCATGGTGTATTAAGGTCATTGTCATTATACTTCTGGCATTCTTCCAATCGTCTTTGTATATCTTTGATTTCGTTTGCTGTTAGTGTACGCCCATCATCTTGGTAGTTATCTACATGGCGGTCTGATTTTGTCTTGGGGTTGAAAGCTTTGATTTCACAGATCTCTGTTGGAAACACACAAAGTTGTGAAAACAATTACAGTTAACACTGAGACTGGAGGGATTTGACCTCATGATGATACACTCTCTATTCTGTTTTACTATCTCTTACTATCACATTTTGTCATGAGAAACTGATTATATCCCATGTTTATAGAGAACATTTAGATAAGTGGCTTGTTTCACGAGGCACTGAACACTGGTATAAACCTGCACCTTTGTAGTCTTCACCCTGTCATGCCAAATTATTGCAGAACCCCTCATCCTCTTTGACCTAGTTAAAAATATTTCAATAAAACACCCATTACATCACCCTTCCAGCATTCAGAATATGTGACTTGTATGTCAGAATGACATTAAAGGTCTTACAATTCAAGTTCAGTTTCAATAAACAGAGACCTGTGTTAACACCTCTTTTTAGTAAGCCTACTGTGTGGTAAAATTACATTCATGTTATCATTTCACTTTGACAGGCTTCACTTTTAATAATTAGTATCCCTGTCCACTTGTTTGGGAAATGCAAGAAAATTAAAGCACATTCACAGAGAACACTTGTAACCACAGATTAATGTCAGTAAATGGGGTCCTGATATTTGTGATCAAAATCATAACTGACGGTCAGTCTTGTGAAAAAAAAGCTCTCCATCATTATTTCTTCGTCCAAGAGCCAAGCCAAAGTGCTTTGCGTTACCAAATCGAATTATGTCACCAAACGTGAACTGTGGAGAAGATGGAAGAAACAAATGAGAAAAAGAGGATTATGTTCTCTTTCTTTCTTACATGAGATCTCTATGTGACTTCCAGTGAAGAACTTGATGACATCACAAGATGGATTTCTTTATCTACATTTGACTCTCATGAAGACTCTTTTACAAAGGAAGGGTGGGATGTAAATACAATGTATAAGAAAAGGTTATAACAGACAATATTTACAATATTTCAGTATGCCTGCAGGCGATACCTACCTCTAGATCATCTACCCCCAGGACTCTTTCTGCCAGGAGGAACAGACAGGCTGTAGACAGTAAACTCCTCATGGCAAAAGGAAATGTGCACTGAAAGAATCAATAGTAATAAATCCATCTACATTAGAATGATACATAATTATTATTTTAAAGGTTTTGTTGCATTATCACATAGGCTAAATGACAATTGCTCCTACCCTCTTTGTTCATTATCTTAACATTGTGTCAAAACATGACATTGCAATGTATCTTTCAGTCTGGTACAAAGACAGAGGTGCATGTAACTATACAAACAGTACTGTGTACTGTATAACAACATCTAACTGCATCAGTGTTACAACATAACAGTATAACTGCATACCAACTTACTAACAGTGTAGAAACAGAGCAGTATTCAGGTTCATTAGGTTCATCCAAATAATGTGATTTCTCATTATAATGTGCTTTACTTCTATCTGTGTTATGCTTTAGTCTCATGACTTACAGCATTATTTCACTCAGTTAACAATATTCCCTGTCATCAATACACATATGTTTAGTCTTACTCAACTATGGGCCCTATCGTGCCGCGGCGCACTGTGCATGCGCGACATGCGCATGGTGTCATTGCTATTCTGTGCCAGCGCATCGTTCATTTTTTCCGGCAAAAAATCACGTTGTCTAGATAGCAGATGACACTTCGCCGTCATGGGTGTGTCAGCGAAAAGAAGAGGTGTGGTCTGGCGCAAAGCGTGCCAGATGCTATTATAAGGACGCAAAAATTAAATCCGCCAGTGACCAACAAAACCCTGATCTGTCGTCAGTTGCGCGTTGCTGAAAAGCTATTTTATGGGCGCACAGCGCTTTGGGGTATGAAAGCGTGCACAACGCGCGCACACCCTGCTTCTCTCATCAGCAGGAGCGCGCAGCAGGGCTTATACAAAAGTTTTTCATGTGGAGAAAAAAATGATGGAGTCCCTGGAAATATGAAATATAAATGTACATCACATATATCACAATATTTATTCATTTGCGTTGAAAGCTTTTGTTTCCCCCGTCTTCTAACATCGTTGTACCGCTTTCGGCACTGTTCGGATGTTCTTTTTTTGCCAAAGGCGGAGGACACAACTGAGGATATTTCCTCCAATACTTCCTTGACCCGTGGAGGTTTGGGGGAATTCTTTCCATCCCCGAAGATAACCTGTTCACGCGCTTTTACCTCACGCACTAGCAGATCGGTCTTCTCCATCGAAAAACGCTGTCTTCCGGGTAAATTCGCCATCGTAATAGCAACACACCATGAAAAATGCGCCGCTGGCTTTTAAAGGGAATGAGAGTATAAATCCTGATTGGTTAATGGTTTTATGTTACGCCCAAAGCACACCCATGACTAATGAAGTACTTTAAGACCAACCCTTTTGAACCATGCGCCTGGCGCAATGTTCGCTTTTCCCGCCGTCAAAATACCAAATTGTGTCGGGCACGCCCCCAAAACAACTTGCGCGACTGACTTTAGACAACGCGCATATGATCGTCAAAATAGAGCCCTAAATCTATCATACTCAGTCTTGTTCTGCTACCAGAATCCTAATATTCTCAGTCTTGCACCACTAAGTGCATTGTAATTCTTTCTGTCTTGCTAAGCTTTTTCTGCTCTGACATGATGGTACCTTGGAAATTATGGTAGAGGAGTGACTCTTACCTGGGGCTCAGGCAACAGGTGGGTTCAGAGCTTTGGGTACCTGGAGCTTTAAGTATGACTTATCATACATCAGCCAATCACCGCACTTCCACGTCAGCACCTCACCAGGGTTATTATAGGGTTCAGAAAACTATTTGGGTATGAAAATTTTTTCATGAGCTGTTGAAAAAGGGAAATCAAAAATTGAAATTCAGGTTAAATATATTTAGTTGTTTCTTTCCTGGTTTAGTTGTATCTTCCTGAGTTTGTAATTTGCTGTAGAGTATTACTTGCTATAGTGTTGTTGTAGTGTTGTTTTCTCAGAGTGGATCCCAGACTTAAGATGAATCAGTTTTCTTATTCTTTCTCTCTCTCTCTCTCTCTGTCTCTTTCTCTCTCTGTGACCTTCGACTTCCACAGCCACCCACTAACACACCACTAAGAGCAAAACAGAGCCAGAGCGATGCTGAAAGCTGGAAGGATGCAGGACAATTGACAGATCTGTTTTTATATGAAAAAGGAGCCTAATTCAGACATTTTCAAAGTTCTACTTTGACACTGGATGTAACCCTGGATGTAAACAAAACTAAATAACACACATCCAACCTAGGTCATTCCATGTGGTCTGGACTGGGCCTTGAACCCACAACCCCACAGCAACCTTGGATTGGGAGTGGAGCATCCTAGCTAGTCGAACAAAAAGTCCAGCCTCTCAGTCAAATGAGGCTCTTGAGATGTTGGGAGGGAAGTTTTACTTATGTTACAGGGGACTCATATCCCTGAGATGTTCCATTATCTCTTCCAGCACAATGGCACCACAGAGAAGTGAATGAGTTATATACTCTGAGCATGCTGTCTGTGCCATTATTACCCCTCTGTGTACACATTGAATACTAATGACTCTTTAACAGTTTATGCAAAGTACATTCCAAAATACAAATGACACAGATGATATGAGATCCACCACAATATTAAAATTTTTATATAGCCATGACCCCTGTTATCTCTCCCTGCACTCTTTCATAAAGGGTACCAGTGTGGTGTTTGGTGCTTTGACAAACATTTACACTACGTGAATTGATAAATAACTTTTCATATGGGCACACCTAACCTGACCTGACTGGTTTATGCAAATCCAATGAAGTTAAGTGGTTCTATCTTACTACAGCATCCAACGTCTAAAAGCTTACCAGAGAATCGTTGGCTTAGGGAGAAGATAGCATTGGCAGAAGTGTTCACACACGCAGATGATTAGAGAGGGAATGATCCACCCAGAACGTGAATAAAGAGGTAACAGGACAGGGCTAATTATCTAAACAGCTACACTCCTGGTCAAAAAATAAGTTGACAGTTTCTATATACTTACTTTTTAATTTGCATAAATAGAAAATTAAATCTAATCTTTACACTGACTACACACCATGCGTACAATAGTTTGAAATACTTACTGTTACTTATTTATTACTTGTATTTGTTATACAAGAAAGTAAAACTTGTGGAGTTATCATATTATGCATTACGTGTTCATAAGTATTTGTGTGTGATGTTCATCTGTGCACAGGTGTGTTTATGTGTGTATATACTTGTTTTGTGTGTGTGGTGTGCGGTGTGTGTGTGTGTGTGTGCATGATCAGAAGAATGTGTACATTTGTGTACAGTCAGAAGAATGAGTACATTGATGAAAAGGTAAATACATTGTTTTCTTACTGCCAATGTTATCAGTTTGCAAGTGACAATGGTAGAGTTGGAAGTAATATAGGAATCCTGTGCTGAATAATTTCAAATTTAACATAGGCCTACATTTTATGTTCATTACAATGCTGGACTAGAGACGTTTACAAGCCCAAAATATGTCTAGGCTCTCTACATGAGGTGAGGGAGGGTGGTTATTGCTCAGTGATGACAACAGTGGTCATGGGCCTGATTAGCAACAACAATGAACAGGCCTACTTGGATCAGGTTGAAGACGTGTCACAGTGGTGTCAGTCTAACCATTTTTAAATACCTTGGTGTCCACATTACTGAAGACTTAACATGGACTGCTAACACCAAACATGCTCTGAGGAAACTCAGAAAATGACTCTTCTTCCTTCATAGATTACTTGATTGCCTAAGAAAAACTCGAGAAAACAGTTTAAAATCTCAGTTCTTCCGCATCTGAATTGGACAAATCTCTGCCGACCAACTTTTTGTTCTGCACCTTGTAGCATCTGATGTGCTCCACATTATAAATGAATTTTTACAGAATGACATTATCCCTTAGTCTCTGAAAAAAAGCAGTTGTAAAGCCCCTACTCAAAGAATAGCCTGTATTTTTTAGTGCTTAACAACTACAGGCCCAAGACCAATCTACCATTCAATGGGAAGATCATTGAAAAAATAATCTTCAATCAATTAACTGCCTTCTTGACATCAAATAGCTGCTTTGACAAGTTTCAGTCAGGTTTCCATGCCAGTCACAGCACTGAAACTGCTCTTATCAAAGTTGTAAATGACATACGTCTTGATACTGATGCAGGTAAAACATTTGTCCTGGTGTTATAGTGTGGCTTTTGACACAATGTTAATTACAACATACTACCACATGGACTTGAACACTGGGTGCTGATTACACCCAAATTTACTTTGCTTTGTCACCTAATGGTCTTGAGTTTGATAGTCAAAAAATGTAAGTTGCTTTAGATAAAAGCGTCTGATAAATGAATATCTATCAGTGTATGGACTAAATTAACAACTGGATGTCACACAATTTTCTCAAGCTTAATACAGACAAAACTGAAATAATTATATTTGGCAAAAGGGAGAAAAGACTCAGGATTCCCTTTGTCCTCGACACAAAGGGGCTAAAAGCAAAAGATACTGTTAAAAATGTTGGGGTCTTCACTGACAGCTATTTAAACTTCAACAGTCACATGAAAGCAACCACTAAGACATTTTTTCACCTAAACACATTTCCACAGTAAAAGGTCAACTGTCAAAAAACGATTAAGAAAAACTTATCTATGAAAGAAATCAGTCAAAGCACGCACATCCCAAATACACACTGGGAGCAGGACCAAAAGACAGTCACCATAGGTAAAAATGGAAAAGTCCGCTCAACCAGAATTCATGCTCCCAAATGTATTAGTTAAAACACCGTGACGTTTCGGGCTCTCACCCTTCCTCAGACCTGGACCTGGACCTGCATTATTTACGCATTTAGCAGACGCTTTTATCCAAAGCGACTTACAACTCATCAACTATCAATTGTTCAGGGCCAGTCTCCCCTAGAGCAACTTAGGGTCAAGTGCTTTGCTCAAGGGCACACAGTGGCAGCCGGGATTCAAACCCACAACTTTTCAGGCTACTTACACGCTAGCCAGGTTCCTTAACCACTACACTACCACCACCCCCTACATTACTCCAATTCTAAGGTCCGTCCAATGTTTTCCTTCCTTGATTACTTATTTTATTCTTGTCAAATTTGTGTCTTTTTGTGCTTTTACTTTCTTTCATCTAATGTATTGTTTTTATTTTTGTACAGCACATGAACCTGCCTTTGGGTGGCCTATGAAATTAGCCTGGCCATGCCAGCAAGCAATAATTTCTCACTACCAAATTCTCTGTACGAAAATGTAGAACGTGGGGCTGGTTTATTACTAGGCTAGTATGAAATGCACTGTATAAATAAACTTGCCTTGCCTTGGTTAAACCAGGGGACCTCGCCTTTAAGAGAGAGTGAGAAGTGATTGGCTTAGCTTCATATCCATCTGTTGTCTGGTTACACCTTGGTCATTTCTAGCAGTTCATCTTACGCTGTAAACTTCCAGAGAGGTTATGTAGTGGCCTAAGAATAGCTGTATTAAGATTAGACTATTGTTTGCCTAGTGACATATTTAATGTTTAAATATGTTTAAATATGTACATATTTAATATTTAACATTAACTATATGTTAATGTTTAGTGATATTTGAGAGACAACATGCAATGCCATAGTCTGAATGGAAATTTCAAGTTGGCACTGACATGTGCATGCTCTCTAGCAGGCCACTAGAAATTCAGGGCCCCCCAACATTGATCACAATATTAAAAAGTTCGAGGGGCGCCCTGTCAGTGCCAGGCCCTTAAAATCATCCTAACTCCCCCACCCCAACTGTAAAACGTATGTTTGAAAGATGTTATGACATAGACTTTGGGAAGACCTCCACTCGAGGGCACATGGTGAAGAATACAATTTAACTAGGACTTTTCAGTGGAACCAGACCATTATGTAAGCTATTTTATTCACCATGATGGACACTCAGTAAGACACGTTGCATTCCTGACGTACCAAACGCTTTCACACCGTTGTGTCCGCTAAATGAAAAAATAAGCATGGGCGGAGCTCTACTGGATAGAAGTTCTTTACTTTAGAAACTAATGCTGATGATTTATTGCACTTTGGCATTGGTCACTGAAACATTCCGTCCATACAGGAGCCACTCCCCCAACCATGTGTGACCGTGCCAGTTTGTAAGAGGAAGGCGAGAGGTTGAGTTTTCCTCACAAAAAATATATAAGCGACAGACAAAAGTATTCAAACTAAACGACAAACATCTATCTCACTCTGTAACAGACAGACACAACAAGCAAAACGACTAGTGGACCATAAAACATTGTCCTCAATGTACTGCCTCAAAAAGACAATGGCATAGGGTAATAAACCAAAACTGTACTCCCGACTTCTTCATCCATACGGATGACATTCATGGAAAACGTGCACTGCTACGTTCTACCTAAACCACGCACATCCGAGCGAAATGCCGTGTTTATAGGGAGACCCCCGAAAGGAGATCAAAGTACAGCCTTTGGTCGCCTTCTGGTAAAGAAAGTATAGTCATTCATTCCTATCACTTTCAGAGAGCAGTTCACGTTCGAACGCTGTTACGTAATCCTCCTGCGAAGGAAGCTTCCTCTAGGTCACAACACGGCGTAAAGTTTGGTCGACCGCAAATTTTACTGCATGACAATTCAACGTGTCTTAGAATCTTTACGCATGGCGAAAAAGGCACCCGATGCACTTTAACCTTGCCTTGGGCTTATATTATATTGTTTACAGAATTGTTTAGTGTGTTCAGGGCGTACATGATTGCATAGTACACTTCGTCTTTGCAACGAAAAAAATGAAAAGATGAAGTTATTACATAGCTTTCGTCTCAAAGTAACATGTCAGCAATTTATGTTAATCAACTGCACAAAGTGGCATCAGGCTCGCAAGAATAGCTCTCTTCCTCAGAACTTCACCTCCTATGAGACTCTGCGGCAGATTTACAACCCGTACATTCCTGAGTTTTTCAACTTTGCAAAAGATGTGTTGGATGCATGGGAGACCAAAGAAAAGGTAGGAGAGAATAGCTAAGAAGAATTTTCTTTGATACATACAATTCTTATGTGAAATTAGCGTGCCTGTAACGTTATGTGGTTGCAAAAGAGAGGGCAGGATTTGACAGGCTGTCTTAAGCGCTACACGCTTTTTTCTTGGCACCCATGTCAGGCCAGCTGGGTCCGTGAGCTCCCATGACCTCTGCCTTGGTTTGTTTTTTTAATAACTGCAGTAGGCATTGCACCACAGAATCGTATTTGTAGTGGAAGCCACAAGTTGTTGTGTAATAGTCTACAGTTGCAAGATATAAGTTGTTGTGTTACAGCCCACAGTTCCAAGGTCCATTTCTAAATTGGTAGCTGAAAAATTGTAAGAAGAAGGGCCCCTTGACGGACTGTTAGTATATTGGATGTGCAGATGTCAATTTAAAACATTAGACATGAATAGTGGGTGTTGTAGATCTGTCCTCATCTTCTTATGTCGTAGCATGGAGAGAAATCAGGACAGCCTGCTCTCTGGTGGGTGAACGACCAGAGAGAAGAGATTCAGTGGAGTTTTGAAGAACTAGGCTTCCACTCCAGACGCTTGGCTAACGTTCTCTCAGAGGTGTGCCAGCTTCAGAGAGGGGACAGAGTGCTCTTGATACTGCCCAGAATTCCAGAGTGGTGGCTGGTCAACATTGCTTGCCTAAGAACAGGTGAACCATAGCAAACAATATTTTATTCTGGTACCTTCTTGAACGTTTACTGTCTGATCAAACCGAATCAAACATGTTGACTTTGCCCTTCACTTTAAAATTGATATGTAAGCAGTGTAGTGTGTAGCAGTTGAGCTTTTAAAAAGTTCTTTTAAAAGGAATTGTTAACAGATTATGCCTCTGAATAGTTTGCTTCTAAGATACTTCATTTTTTTCAGGTATGGGAATTTGATTTAAAAAAAATAAATACAGACTTAAGAGAAGGTATAAAGGAACAGACTTCAGAAAAGACTAGAAAGAGAAATAGAATGAGAAGTGACTAGAGAGAACTAGCTTTGTTACAATGTCTTTGAAATGAAACAGTTGCTCTTCAAGAAGCATCTTTGTAACCACACACTTGACCTTTAAGACAGTTCAAAAAAGTTAAACGTCTCTACACCATAGTTGGTCTAACTAGTCAGGATTACTGATTTATCAAGATATGTGTTGGGCATAAAATGGGCAGTAAAACATGAAATGGCACCTCTGAAATCCATGATCTGAAATCCAGCTTTCAGTGACTCTTCACTCAGTTTCTCTCAACACAGTGACTTTGCCCTCTCAGAGGTCAAAAAGTCAAGCTTTAGCGTAACTGACCTCAGCATGTCATGCTGTTTCCTAGGTACTGTTCTTATTCCAGGAACCGCTCAGCTCACTGCCCGGGACATCCTTCATCGTCTGCAGACGTCCAAGGCCAAATGTGTGGTCACAGATGAATCCATAGCCACCCTGCTAGACACAGTGGCTCCACAATGCACTTCCCTGCAGTCCAAACTCCTTGTGTCCCCAAAAAACAGAGAAGGATGGCTCAACTTTGGAGAGCTCTTAAGGTGGGCCTTGGTTGTGTATTATGACACTGTGTTCATATATACTTATGTCTTTTCTGAAGTTGTTTGTGGTGAAGAGCTAAACCTAATACTCCTCAGCAGCTCCTTTGTCCGTAACTGTGAGTGTGTATATACTTCCTTGTCTTTTTATCTCAGGAGTGCATCAGGCAATCATGTTTGTGTGAACACAAAACGTGATGAAGCCATGACTATATTCTTCACCAGTGGCACCACAGGATCTCCTAAAATGACCCAGCACAGTCATTGTAGTTATGGAATAGGCCTCACTGTTAATGGCAGGTAATAACCATTTCTTGCTCACATTTCTACATGCCATTTCTTAGTACAGATCTGTAAGTTTGTTATATATGTCCATGACAATAAATTCATGAAAGTGTACAGTATTATAAATGACACCATCTTGGTAGTTAATTGCTTAATATATCTTTTAATGCAGTTTGAAATTTCCCTGTGTTGCCATTTCTTTCTGCTTTTGCATGCATGTGCATTGTGGTAATTGTGCATATGCAAATGACAAGCATATCCAGTATTGCAAGTATACATACTTTCCATTGACACTGGGTCTGAAGGTACTGGCTTGATCTGACACACAACGATGTGATGTGGAACACCTCGGACACAGGCTGGGCCAAGTCCGCCTGGAGCAGCGTCTTTGCCCCCTGGATCCAGGGAGCGTGTGTGTTTGTCCACCACATGCCGCGCTTTGAGACGTCCACAGTGCTGAAGGTAAGGGTGTGACCAGAGACCAGTTTACTTGTCCAGACCTTTGCCTTACTTATTTCTCCCTGTCGCAGGAGTTAAATCAAGACTCACAACTCTCTTGTGTGGTCTTGTGTAACATGTACTGAAACAAAAGAGTATCTTTTTACTGCTAAACTCTCATTCAGTTCTCTGTTTAAACCAGACTCTGTCTAGTTATCCAGTAACGACTTTCTGCACTGCGCCCACTGCGTATCGCATGCTGGTTCAGGAGGACTTGTCCAGGTACTACATATTACTGCCCCAATAAACCAGTCAAGTATTTTGAGAAATCATCTGACAGTGTCTTCCAGGGATATTACTATATATGTCCATGTCTGCTTGAACAGGTTCAGCTTCCCCAGCCTTAAGCATTGCCTGTGTGCAGGAGAACCCATTAACCCAGAGGTGATGGGCAAGTGGAGAGAGGCCACAGGTCTGGACATTTATGAGGGATATGGACAGACAGAGACAGTAGGTCGCCTCTTCTAACTGAAGGCTTCCTCATGCAGAGAGGAGGTGAGAATGTCATGACATTCGTGACACACACACAAACTACTACTAATAATAGTTACTGTTATTTATGCCACTAGGTGTTAATTGCGGGGACTTTTAAAGGGATGAAGATCAAGCCCGGTTCTTTTGGAAAACCATCACCGGCATATGATGTACAGGTAGAGCAATACCTTGTCTGCAATTAAAATGTGGTCTCTCAGATCAATGTGGATGTGCTTGTGTCAAGTCAGCAGAGCTATAAAATGAGTTACATCTTATGAGAAATCTAAGATTTCTACATTTATTTCTAGATGTATTTAGATACATTTCCCTGATCATCTTAACTGACAGCTATGGCAAGAAAAACAGAATGGAATCACATTTCTTGTGCTGCTTAATGATATCTCTTCAGCATTTCATTGGTGGATGTGGTGATCATTTGCATGTGTGGTTGGTTCTCTGTCTTGAGGTCATAGATGATGAAGGAAACATTGTGCCTCGGGGGACAGAGGGAAACTTAGCCATCAGAGTGAAACCTCACAAGCCTTTCTCCTTGTTCACCGAGTACACGGTAATAACAGCCTGGGCCATAAAAACACTGAACAAAGCATGTTTCTGTAGGATCCATGAAGTCCATATAAGTATTTGACCATTAGGGGGCAATATAGAGTTTCGCTTTAGGATCCCCCTGCTATTTGTGTGAGTGTGAGCTCCCTCTTGTCAGGTTTAAACAGTGTATCCCTCTAAATGGTTTAATATGCTTACTTAATTTATTTAAATACCTGGGAATAAATACATACAATTTAAGTCTATTGGTTTTTCCCATCCTCTTTCTCTTATCCTCAGGATGATGTCCAGAGGACAGCGGAGTGCTTCCAAGGGGACTTCTACCTGACCGGAGACAGAGGGTTCCAGGACCAGGATGGCTACCTGTGGTTTGTGGGGAGGGCAGATGACGTCATTCTCTCGGCAGGGTAGGCACTGCCTTCCTATGCTGTTGGTGGAACTCAGAAGATGCAGATTCAGTTTAGATTTTAAGATACATAAATAAGCAGTTCCAGTAATTGCATTACCAAAACATTCCTTACATTCCTTGCATAAAGTAAGCGCTGAGTAACTTGTGATTAAACAAGAAACAGCCAAATGTTTTGCAAAGTTCTGTGCACTATGTCTTATCTGAACTGACTTTGCAGGTACCGCATAGGTCCGTTTGAGGTGGAGAATGCCCTGATTGAGCACGAGGCTGTTGCTGAGTCTGCCGTCGTCAGCAGTCCAGACCCAGTCAGAGGAGAGGTACTACAGAGGGGTGTTTTAAAGTCTGACATAATCGATCACTACTGATATCTATCACTACTAATATCCACAATTAATAAACATCATAAATCAGATATCACAGCAGAACTGAGGCATGTTGTTTCTATGCCTGAACTCAACCTGTCAACTGAGTACAATCAGTAATGTTGCTGATTAGCTGAAATGGTACATAGCTCTCTTGGAGTCACATTGGCTGTTAATGCCCATTTGTTTCTCCTTCTGCTGCAGGTAGTTAAGGCATTTGTTGTGCTAACCTCTGAATTTAAAACCAAGGACCATGATGAACTCAGAGCAGAGCTGCAGGCTCATGTGAAGAGAGTCACAGCTCCTTATAAATACCCACGCAAGGTGAGAGTCCAGCATCTCATTTTCCAGAACCTTCTTAATACCACAGAGCTCATATGTTATACCAGAACCTCTAAGTGAAGGTTTTGATGCATTCCCCAAAATGTTCAAGACTATAAGCCATATAATGTTGTCAGTCTGGATAAACCTTACAGGAACGGCCTAAATCAACCCATATCCCTGTTGCTTTAGTGCTGTCGGTAGGTAGGGGAATGAGACATAGACTAAAACCGTGAACAGGCAGCTAACACTAACTGAAACAACTGGTACAGGCACAGAAAACTTAAACTGAGTTTCCTTTCCCTCACTAGTTAGAATTAGCTGCCTTTTCACTATTCAGCCCTTGTTGCACCAAATGTTCTTGTTATTCTTCCTAAGAACAGTACTGTGTATGTGTATTTTACCCTAAATCAGGGTTTACATTTACATACATTACATTACATTAGCATTACAGACTTTTCAAAACAAAAAAAAATTACTACAACAATGAAATGAACAGTTTACGCTGCTCTAAGTCACACTGATTTCTTTACCTTTATGAAAAATAAAAGTTCTATTAAAATTCATTGTTATTTTTTCCCAGATTGAATTTGTGGACCAGCTTCCAAAGACAGTCAGTGGTAAAATCAGAAGAGTGGAACTTCGAAACAAAGAGTGGGGAAGAGGATGATGCATTTAATTTCATGTAACTGTTTCAAATCAGGTTTAAAATCAAGTTACATTTGTAGAGATACATACTTTGTATGTTTTAAATGATTAAATGAAAGAATATCCATTCAGTGTATAGTGAAAGTGTGAACCATATATATATTTATGTACATATATATATATATATATATATATATATATATATATATATATATGTTATATACATAGCGGCATATAGCATTACTAATTAATTGAAATTTATCAATTATTTTTTTACAGCAACACTAACAGAAAAAGTCTCCTGTTATTAAATTCATGGTTATCCTGAGTTCTGGCCTAATGTACTGTTTGTCCACCCTACATATGAATGCACAGATAACTTGCCCATCCCCATCACCCCTCTGACTGATGCACTCAGACCTACCTAGCTATTATTTACTGCACACCAAGCAGCGTGCAGCCTTTGAATGGGCTTCCTGGATGTCAGAATAGTGCCAGATTTGGGCCTTTCTGTTGTGACTATGAATGTTTTGTAAACGACATGTCTTTTTGTGACCATACTATGTCAAGTTCTTAGTATAATGTTTCACCCAAAAAACAGGGATTGAAAGAATATTTGACTTGGTCTCGGGCTTGAGTCTGAAAGCTGTCATAAAGCTGTCTTGCCTGTTAAACAGTGCCCAGCAATGCCATCAGTTGTCAGTCGCGGAATACAGAGACTTGACGGATATGACATGAATGAATCATCTGGCTGGTAAAGCATAATGTGTGAAGGGGTTGCTGGGAGGTTTCTCTGCCTCTCTGGCCTGTCATCCTTTGCTGGCATGAGCATCCCAGAGAAAAAGTAATATTTACTGACTTAATAGTAATTTACTGAGTGCTTGTCATCTTGCACACCTGTTAAATGTGAAATAATATGAATATTAGCCTGGCTGTTGTCAGGGTATGAAGTTGAATGCTAGATATGAAATATATCTCAAAAGTCATTAGTAAAGGTCCTAAGATTGTAACTCCTGCTTTTTTACTCCTCTATTGAGGACCTTAATACTTTATTTTGAACACCAACAACCTAGCTGCCACCAACCAACAATCGGTTTAATTTTGCAGAATATAAATGTGTAAATTCATGGCATCCTCCTGTCTGGCAACATTTCACAGTGATTTTCTGAGATGCTGTAAACTGTCATGTAGGCAGCTGTCAAAACACCTCCAGACTCTTTGAAGCTCTGGATAACACTTAAGGGCTAAAAACAGCATAGCATGTTATGATATCAGTTTGAAGAATAAGCCTCTGTTTGTTTGGGAAAATATTACTGGTATGTTTATGACATTTTGGTAAGGCCTTATGGGCTCTAATCTCTTGCAACAATTAGACAAGTGTTGGGGACCAGATTTTTAAAACGTGGGACGTGCTGCCTGAACATGTCATTTATATTAGCCTGGCTATGCCTTCCTAGCATTTCCGCTTGATTATCATCTCTCTCCAGCGCTAGCCTGGATTTGATCCCACTGAGCTCTTGTCTCAGGAGGCATTTTAACCTGTCCAATCAGCGAACAGAGGGAGGCGTTGTAAATGCAGAGCTAGAATGCTATCAGTCAAGGCAAGCTATCAGTCAGGGGCTGATCCAATCTTTTTAAACTTAAACACTCAAGCAAGCTATCGAATCTCACTACCGAATGTCCAGACCCTCTGTACGAAACGAAAGTACGAGGGTCTGGTTTTATTACCAGGCTACACATTATTCGCTTATTGTTTCAAAGACACTTTTTTGTACATATACTGAGAATTTAGCTTTTTCTATAGTGTGTACAGTCAGTAGGTAGGCTATATCAAGTCTATAATGCTGGTAAACTTTGATAAGAAGAGGCAGACAATAGGCTATAGAAGTTGTTTTATTTTCAAACTTTTTGTTGAGGTTTAGCGTTAAAAAAGCTTTTCAAATGCAGTTCATATGCTTTTTCAGAAGGTGTCCTTAGCTTGTGGTTTTCTATTCAAGCATTTCAGAGAAACTTTCACATTTCAAATTGACTACAGGTAGAGCGAGGCAGGGCAGGCATGCAGATCGCTTATGATTTGAGGAGGTTTAATCTATTAAAAATTATACAAATAGCCTATGGGCTATGACAGACATTTAACCTTATACAGCAATGCCATTATTGTTATGGTTTTAATGAATCGTATTAATGAGATGCGGACAGTGTGACGGTAGTCTACTCCCCCTCCATAAGATTTGTCTGGGTTTGGTATAGGACGAAAGTCACTGTGCCAATACGCGATCTGTTGGTGACAGTGGCAACTGGCAACATTTCTTTCGGCAGTCACCTGATGAACAATTTTCTTTAGATTTTTCTGCATCAACTAGAAAGCTTTTAGACCACGTGAGCGGAATGTGTAATGACAGTGTCCCGACACAGCACGGGCGGCTGTGCTCTGCCTGGCATTCAAGCGTACTTACATGGAGATAGCACGCACTGCCGCAATTTTCTAGGAATGGATGTATGTGGACAAGTCTGAATGTAACAACTTCTTACATTTTCTTATTTTCTTTATTTTTTTCTTTTTCGTTCCACGTTTTTTCTGTCTGGACTACATCTCCATGGCTTGGCCGTGCATCAGTAGAGTGTGCTGTTTGGCTCGGTTCTGGAACCAGTTTGATAAATCTGATCTGTCCGTTCCGTTAACGATTCAGAACTATTCTGACATTGCAGACCAAGAGGTTCGGTCTGTAACTAAACAAGTGCTGACGGACAGGGTTCCGAGAAACGATTATGTGACACCGGATCACAGAAATTCACCCTCGGTACCGGATGGTGGTGGGAACCGGAGATCATGTCGTGGACGCACGGAACCGAGCTTCAAGCCTCGAGAGGATTACCAACCTCCCGGTGTACCTTTTCCGAGTGTCACTCAGTACAAGCAGGATTACAAACCCTGGCCCATTCCGAAAAAGGATAATTTCCCTTGGATTAGCAACGGGGGTAAAGGGGGTGTTCTTACGGAGAGCCCCATTAACAGTCACTCACACACAAACCACCCAAGAGTGGAGAGAGAGGAGCGGAACAAGCAGAAATGGGGCGAACCGACCGTGGGAACTACTAAGACTAGCTCTTACAGGTACATGGATTTGGGTGCTGTCCATTCAGCACCCGTTAGGAACAGTGTGGTGATCGTACGCAAAACTGTTGCAAGTTGTTGCGTTCTCAAAGATACTGATGTGGGTGATACAGATGTGATAGGCTTCAAAGGAAGTGGAAGTATATCTGCAGGAGTTACATAAACAGCGCAGCATTATAACACAGCGACGGGTGTGTGCGACTGCTGTGTGTAGCGGTCGTTTATTTTACAATCCTACTTGCCCATAGCCCTAATATGCCCTTTTATAAGGTAACAGGCCAATCCATTGTTCTGGCAAGAGTTTATGTTTGGATTATGCAATCACGAAAAAATGACAAGAGATAGAGCCCATTCTGTAAAATACTGCAAGTGTTTGGAAGTAGTGTCCTAATTTACACCAGTGTTCTCACCAGCGGCATTTTTAAAGAGGCCAGAAAAGGAACGAAGTGAAACTGCAATATTGCGGATGATGCCAAATGACTGATCATGTGATAGACTGATATATCAAGAGTGCATCATAAAGCGCTGATATTGCTTCAAGAAAACACACACACACACACACACACACACGTGTTCATTCCATCAACTCCCATAATGTAACCTGCTATCTTATGATCTCTCATTAAGGGAAGAGCAGAAGAGCAGGTTCCGTCTCCGGACGCACTTCGCAGTCTGACTGACGTCTGATTATTGCTCTTTACACGTAACGTGGCCCTGACAGACTAGGGAGAGCCGTTTCCATTTCTTCCTCCCCTCAATGTTAATTGAAACATTTTCTAGGGCAGCTGAGCTCCCGTACCTCATTACAAAACTTGAGATAATTTTATGCGACATACTATTCCAACGTATCATTTTGATGTGTTCAAGAAAGAATGTGCAAGGGTGTTTGTTTCAGCCTCAACATGCAGGTGCCCTGCATGAAACGGTGCATGTGTGTGTGGAGAAGATATCTTTGAGGTTTTGTTGATGTGATTATGCTTATCCTATTTCAAGTTGAATATTTAAGGCAGATATTTATGAATACCATCTGCACCGATCTAGTATCATTGTATACATCCTCATTTCTGTTTGTAAAATGGAAGTCCTTCTCCTCAGTTGCCTTTCAACACTTCACAGAATCCTGCCTTTGATGTGCATTCCTCTCCTGACACATTTTTGTGTCAGTGCTCAAGATGTCTTTGAATCCTTGTTCATCCCTTCAAGCTTCTCTAAATTTCAGGTGTATTAGGAAATCCCCTCCATTTCGGAGCAGGTGAAGAAGAGTTTTGTTACTGTGACAGGCACCTGTTGAATTTGTTGTGGAAGTCAACTGCTCAAGTCAGAACTAAATTCTCCTTTAGAAGCACAACAATATGATTTTAATAGTGTCACTCAAGTCCATACCAGTACTCTTCTCCACTACTTTGCACGCTACACTGTCTAGTGTTATGCATACTAAACACAGTGTACAACAGACTATGCACCGCTGCAAAATACACTTTGCTCTTTCTCAAAGTAGTTTGTTGAATTGGTCTGTGTATATAACCAAAATGCCATTTTTAATTTTTAATGCTTTGATTTCATCTTTACCAACAGGCAGGAATACCGTCCTTGGACTGGTGCGCGTCCGTCCAGGCCAGCCCAGAAGAGGCCCACATGCCTGAGTCCAGGGTCGGATGGGCCTGAGCCACCTCCTGCCACCAGCTACCAAGCAGCTTTTAGCGGGGGGGAGGCCCAGCGGCAGACAGAGAGCCACCAGCCAGAGCATCAAGGAGTCCAGCCCAGCAGCGGACTCAGCCTGCCAGAGAAACCCGAGGTCCAGATGGCCAGTCGGGCAGAGGTGAGAGAGGCCTAGAGAGAGATCATCCCTTCTCTTCCTTTTTCCTCACTCCTTTCTTTTTGCATCTTGTTTTGAACATTCGGCTTCATTAGAATAGCTTAAAAGAGAAATTCGGTGTGAATAAATCCATAGCCCTGTTCTTCCAGGTTCCTGTTATTTTGTCTATGTTGTATCAAATTTTTTTGTCCTTCTCCCAACTGACAGCATTAGGTGACCTGGAACTACTGGTATATGGGTTGAATCTCACCGGATTTGTCCTTTAAATTAAAATACCTATCTATATAAGTACTGTATGTATGTATCAATATGGGCTTTGCAACTGTATGTGTTCTTCCTCTCTTTCCCATACTCCCCTCTTCTTCTTTTGTTCCTCTTTATTCTCTTCTCTTCTCCTCGAGTGTCTCTTTCCTCTTTTCCAAAGCACCTTCCTCACAAATACACTGTGAAGACTAGCGCAGTGCACTCTGAAGAGATCACACAGAGCCTCCTCCTAATAGGACTTATGAGAGTAGGCCTACTGCAGTCTAACTTGCACAGACTAAAATATAATTTCTTCAGGAGATTCTGAAAGGCGTGATTAATCATCCTTCTGCGTATTCTTGATGGTTTCATGATGAGAAGGAATTCCTGTTTTTAGTGCCTTAACGCCGCATCGACTTTTGCCCTATGGTCTCTAATGAAAGAGAGACACAAACAAAAAGATTTCCCATCATCACCTTTCACTCCCAGCCATGAATGCAAATGAATGACTGTGGCTGAAACCTATAGAACTGGATCAGTATTGAGGTCTTTGTACATACAGCTGCATGTATGTCAGGGCGACCCATTGAATATGTATACATTTTCTGCATACTCGTTCTGTGATCTTGCGTGAACTCCTCTTGACACCAGGGACATGTTCTGACAGCTCAACATGTATATGTATGTATGTTGCTCTCTCAGGGCACACGAGTGTAACTGAGCCAGATTATGTGCACATGCAAATGTGTGCAGCAGATGAGAGACCAGGAAAGAGCTGGGTCCTGTGTGATCATGAAGGACCATTTGAATTGCAATTTCTAAATTCATTTATAGTACTGTAGGCCTATTGAATGCTATTTTAAATATAAAAAATGCATAATGTTGGATGCATACAAATACAGTGTTGGATGCACTGATGAGACGTATGATGAGAGATGTAATTGCTCTTTGAATCCAAATCTAAATTCCAGTTTGAATAGGATACAAAGAGAACTTCTAATCTAGGTCAATGATCTGTGTTTGCCTACAAAGCTGTTGTACAACTGCTGTTACACTAGGCCATAATGTTAGATGTTGCATGGAGTAACAAATCACTGATGCATCTAGTGTTTTTTTTACTAATACTTACTAAAGGTTAGGATTAGGATCATAACATCGTCAACAACCTAAGAGTTCACTTAAGGGAGACTTCTTGCCCATTAAATACTGGGACAGTATTTATTAGGGGTACAATATAAGCTGCCCAATGCTGCTTGCCAAGATCATGGGCGCTGCTCAAGGAGCACCACTTTCGTAAGGGAAGCGGGGACACATTCCTTTTAGATGGGCCAGTGCCCGGTGACTCCCCAAGAGGTGCCATCTGCTTGAAAGAGCAGGAGAAGACGTCCCATCTGTGCCCAGAGGTTTCGCTGTGGCACATTCTCTCACCTCTGATTTGCACAGCCAGGCACCCACCCAAGCCCTAAATAGTTCAGTTTTCGCACGTCAGATTAGAAAGGCCTTGAGTGGCTCTAAAAACTATGAGATATACGTCTAGAGGGCATGAGTAATATTTAAGCTGTGAGCCTCAGAGATGGCATGAAAAAGTAGTTCACACCAGCTTTTTTCCCATGTGTTTTTTTTTTTTTGCATAATAGTTCTCTGCTGCTGCTAACGGGATACGTCTGATGCCCGATGAGCTGCAATGTTGTGAAAATGTGAAAACACTTAAGAAACAAGAAAAAGTTTCTGCGTGGCTCTTCTGGCCCTTTGTTCTGCTTTAGTGTCTGTGCATTCTGTGCTGAGGCACCAGTGTCTATGTACAATATGTGTCATATAGGCTCACATAGGTCTAAAGGTTAAAGGGTTTACACAGCTGGTGTGACCTCCATAATCTAGGCATGCAATGTAATGTATGGACATAGGTCTGCTCACACTGCATTGGAGTCTGTATGAATTATCTAAATCCGGCTGCTCTGTGTCTTTTTGGTAGATCAGCCAGCTGTAGTGGTCATTGCATGGTGTGGGCCGTTCCCTCTGAGACTTTAGTGGCAGACCTCCCTCTCTCACCCCACCCCACCCTCCCACACCTACGGGTGTCAGCTGGACAGCCAAGCTGCCTGGTAACAAAAACTGTGCTACAACAACAGCAACAAAGACAACAGATAGATGAAATAGATGTTGGGAGTTGCTTACAATTTGGACAATATACTGCACCTAAATCAAAGAGACAGAGACATGGCTCACTCTTCCTTATGAGAAAGGGCTTAGCTCTTTGTAAACCTGTCTGATAAATCTGTCACTGAGACAATGTAAATGCATTTAATCATGCAGTAAAAAAATAGGAATAGGAAAATAGGATTCATAATGCTTCACAGGGCATGGAGAAGCCTGATAATTAAACCAGCCCCTCGTTCTACACTTTTGTTTCGTACAGAGGGCCTGGACATTTTTTGCTTTTAAGTCTGTGGCTGCCAGATTGAGGAGAAGGCAGCATTTTTTGTGTTGTGATCAATACTGAGCTGATCTGTGAACATTACCCAAAACATTCCAGATCAATATGAAATAATCTAGACTCTGGCAGAGCCATTATCAATAGTCTATGCTGATAGGAGGGACTGCCAAATGAACACTACCAATAATACCACATAATACCAAGAGGGGTCAAATAGCCAAATGATGAGCCAGTGATGAGCTATGCACACTAGGTTTAACCTCCTGGGCCGTCACTGAGACAGCAAGGTGGTGTTTGCATAGGCATGTGAATTATGCAGCATTATTCAACAGCCTCTATTATGGATTAATCACTCCTCTGCTCTGTCAACTCAATTCAGGATTTATAAGCATATTAATTGCGTGAAATATTGGCACCTCAAGCACTCTCCCATTAATCTAGCTTGTGAGGTAAAACAGCAGAGCCCAGGTGTCACCGTTGTCTATTAGCTATTCATCCACATTCATCGAAGCAGGGCTGCAGATTACCAATTAACATATTGTCAGGATGTCAAGTCCAAAGTGATATATAGTGGCTTCTCTGACTTAGACATCTTTGGTGCGGGAGTGACGGGGAGGAAGATGGGGGGTGGGGGGTGGGGTGCTTGCGTTGCTCTCGGTGCTCGAGGGGCTCTCTGCAGCGTGAGTGCAGGAGGTGGATTGAGAATGCCAAATACTCCACTACTCTCTTCATCCATATTCAGAACACAGGAATGTGCTCAGCACCACTGCTGCCGCCATCAGCAGAGGCAACAGCACTTGTGTTAGGTGTTGGGGATCACAGGGCCCAGTGCTGATCAGAGGGGATGGGCTGGGGGCTCAGGCAGAGATGGGGATAATTTGTGTGACAATCTGCGGCTATGCCTCTAGTGGATGAATGATTACTAGACAGATAGATAGATAGATAGACAGATAGATAGACAGATATGTAAGCAGGTAGATAGATAGATAGATAGATAGATAGATAGATAGATAGATAGATACTTTATTTATCTTGAGGCAAATGAAGGTATGTTAAATAATATCTATGATGCCTCAGCTCTGCTGTTTTACCTCTATACGTGCATTTGGATGGGGATGGGTGGACAGCCGGAGAGATGGAGAGAAAGAAGATTTTAATGTGGGCTTGATTAAATATTTTAAACCGTGATCTCATCAGGACGACCCACTGTCACTGAATCTACCCAGTGGACAAAGAGATACGACAGAGACACATCCAGCTCTCAATGTGAATTTATGTAAATTTGTGATATTTTATTAGGGTTAGACCTCTTAGAAACATTTCTCTCTGTCTATCTCTATGCCTTTATAAAGGTTCTTTGTGGAGCCTTAGTTTGCCAAGAGTGAACTCTTTACAGACATTTTACTTCACTCATCGCCTTGCTTGTGGTACCTGTTCTCTCCTGGTGTAACAGGCGTGTGTAGGTGTGTGTGTGTGTGTGTGTGTGTGAGAGAGAGAGAGAGAGAAAGAAAGAGAGAGAGAGAAAGAGACGTGATGGTTGCATTGTCTGTCTCTGGTTGGCTGTGTGTGTGTGTGTGTGTGTGTGAGGTGGGGGGGTGAGCAATGGATATATTGTCTGACTGCTCTGTGCTGGCTTCTCTCCTTCCCCTGTTGTGGCAGGAGTTGGCTGAGTGAGAGGCACAGAGCTGGGCTCCTGTGATCAGTGAGCCCGTCAGGAGGGGGGCTGGAGGGGAGGGTGTCTGGCCAGGCGTGGAGGACAGCAAATCAAGCGGCCCTCTTCTCTTCCCCTCCTCTCATTTGGAAACGGACCCCTTTCCCACGATAGCCATGAGCTCAACCACACACTCTGTGCCAACTCTGTGCGGGGTTGACAGGAGAGACAGATGGAATGAATGTGTGTGTGTGTGTGTGTGTGTGTGTGTGTGTGTGTGTGTGTGTGTGTGTGACAGAGAGAGAAAGAGTGAGAGAGAAAGAGAGAGACATTTGAGTGTGGGAACTGAATAGGTTGAATATTTAGAAATTAGAAATTAGAAATGTGTGTTACAGGGAGAAAGAGCATGCAGAAATGGTGTGGTGTGTGTGCATGTCAGAGTGAGAGTGGGGTGAAGGAGGACTTGGTAGAGTGTGTATGCAAAAGAGATAGATATGGTGAGAGTGTGTGTGACAGAGAGACAGAGATGGAGTGTGTGTGTATATGTATGAGTGTGTGTGTGAGAGAGAAAGAGAGAGAGACAGACAGAGATGGAGAGGTGGAGCAAAGTGAGGGGAAGAGTGCTTAAGAAGAGAGTGAGGGGTAAGCAACTAAATGATGGATGATTTTCCATTTTCCCCAAGTGTGATGCAAGACCATGACTTGCAGTGTTTTTCAGCGGGAAAGCAATTCTACAGATAGGCAGACCTGCTTAGACACACACACACACACACACACACACTGAAATCGTTTCTCTAAAGCTGCAGTCACTATTTGCAAACAGGCCACTTTCTGCAAATTAAAATCCTTACTTCTATGAGTTATCAGCCACTCACCAGGATAACAGAGAGAGGGGCAGATAGAGAGACAGAGAGAAAGAGAGAGGGAGAGGAAAAAGAATAAGATGGTGTAGGAAAAACAGAAACGAGAATGATAAGAACGATTGTGTAAATAATGAGTGAGAACACGAGAGAGATTGAAAGAGAGAGAGAGTGAAAGGAAGATGACAAATAGAAAGAGAGAGAATATTTTACTGTAATGGTCTCTCATTGTTCCCCAGGAGCAGCTGGTGCGGACCAAGCTCTCCCCCAACCCCTCTGCTGTGTTCCAGAGCGGCTCTCGCATCTTCAACATCTGACAACATCTGTGCTACAGTCAGACTGCCTCCTCACCCCAAACCCGACTTGGGTCAGACACACACACACACACACACACACACACACACACACACACACACACACAGGAAGAGCGAGGCTAACGTAGTGACCTGTCAGGGTGGCCTCCTGCTTCTCCACACATGCCCTACATCGTCCCTACTCTCCCAACACCCAAATGAACTCTCCAGAGAAATGTGAAACTTGATGTCCAATGAACAAACTGTTCCCAGTTAAAAACACAAGGCATTATAAAGCAGACTTGAGTTGATGAACACCCCTGATTTTTTTTTTTTATTTGCAAACAACATTCATTTGATGCTGGGTCTGATGAATACATCTGATTTTGCTCATCAGATGCATTGTAACTGTGTAACTAAACGTAAACCGAGCACTAAACGTGTGTGTGCGAGTGTGTGGAGCAGGGTAAGAGTTTCAGAGGCAAGAGGAATTTACTTCATCAGTTCAACACAATGGGAAATCTATGCTAGAGAGAGAGTGGGGATTGAGATTGCTATTTTACAGGAAGTTGGGGGTGAAAAATGGCATGTGTGCTGCGTGCAATAAAGACAATGAGGGAAGATAAGTATGGGAAAGCAGTCATCAACACAACGCACACACACACACATACATACACTCCATTTAGAAATGAGAAACACACGACACTAAATTAAACTCTCTCCACAATCCCTTGCTTTTATTGCCCCAGTCCCTGGGGAAATGAAATATGCATGTTTGCAAATATAGTTTGACAAAGCATCCCTGCAGTGTTAGAACACTGATAGACAACATGGCTGCTCGGTAAGATGTTGTGAGTGTTTGTGTGCTTGTTAAGATGGAATGACTTTTAATGACGTTTCGTTGTTTTGTACATATTCTCCAGTTGATTCTTAAGGGATGTCTGTAAACGTATGCTTAAAAGATATTGAAGCCCCCAGTGTTATGCTGTGCCGTCTACAAGATTTGAATTACCAACAAAAAGATGCTTGGGTATATTTATTTAATTTTTTTTAATTTCACCATTAAACTCTTTTCTGATGTCTTTGACCAGTGTTTAGATTTTATTTTGGAAATTTGTTGTTGAATAAAAACAAGAGGTTGAAAAGATCATATTATATTAAAATAAACACGTTAGGTTCTTAAATGTGTCTTGTGTGTTGTCTTTTCTCATTTAGAAATTTTCTCAATTTAAATTACAATAACTGGAGAGAGTTTAGTGCTGCTTTGATACAGCTTTTTTGTGCTGTTAATAAGGGACAATTAAAGGCAGTATTATGGCATACTTCAAAAGCCATTGTCCTTCAGCACAAACCCCCAGTAAGATAAGTGTCTCCAGAATCAAATAACAGATGAATCACACCCCTCCCACCCAGACTACACTACAGTCTTCAGATCACATTGTCTAATTAAGACTATCAAACAGCTGTCTGATTCCCTCTCTGTCATACACATACCCCAATCATTCCATCATGGAGTGTGGAGTGTTTATGCTAGAGCTGACGACGTTCCTGTTCTCATTATGCAAGAACTGCCTTTTCCAGGAGGAACAGCGCTACAAACTGGGTTGCATGGCAGAAGCGCTCTGAGTCCTCCTCAATACAAGTGGCAAGGGGGACCGAATCACTGGAGCTGCAAACACATTGACTTTGTTGTTCTTTACGACTGGATGCATTTTAGCATGTGTGTGTGTTACCACCACAGTGACAAAATGAAGTGAAACCAACAGTGTGTGGTTATGGGAAACAGCAAAGTGTGTGGTGGAGGAAGCAGACCCAACGAGAGGTGAATATATAAGAATAAAGCAGAGCTCAGTGTTGTCGTGCAGGTTGTGCATGTTTCACAAGTCAGATATTTTTTAGGCTCATGCATCATTGCTGTCAAACTTTCACAAATGAAATTTGAATCTTCTATTAAGGCAGAAAAACAGAAACAAATACCAAAATCAGTCAGTCATGCGCTCATTTATCAAGCAAGACTGACACACAGTGTTCTCTACCACCACTGATAAAGTGATAAATGGATGAACTCTGTATGGTAACAGCTCAGTAAAAGCCGATACCTCGAGCAACCGAGCTCTACCAGACAATGGCATCATATGGAAGGATGCAGGCAAACAGAGCAGGATGCAGAAAAGGAGAAAGCAGAATAGATGAGACTAGGAGGAGAGTCAGTGGAGAGAGTTGAGAGAGAGGGCGAGGGACAATGTCATCTGCCATCTGACCCCAATCACCCCGCCTGCAAATCAAAGCTGCTTTAGCTATAATCGCTCCAAATCACAGAAAGTGATGGGGTAGGGTGGGGTGGGATACATGGGCGACACACACTGTTGCATGGATGTGAAACAGGAAAGAGAGAATGAGACAAGAGAGGAAAACAAAAGACAGAGACAGGAAGGCTCCCAGAGACAAGATGGTGAAAAAGATGGGGCCAGACTATCTAGTAACTAGTAACTCATTAGACAATGAGCACCATCATGGACAAGAGTATTTGGACATCAGCCATTGCAAACACAGCAACCTCAACAACCTCAAAAGGGGAACTAATTCTACATTAACACTTATTGATTTACAGCAGGATGCCATTGAAGTCCCTGTGTAATGACAACCATCCCAATACAAAAGTGTTGTCTCATTTTGGTCGTCCGTGCAAGTAAAAGAGAGGAAACAAAGAAAGAAACCTCCCTGCATACAGTATATTCAACTGGCAGAGGTTTCTCCCAAATGTTTTGGGCAGTACATCTGCATGCCATCAGAGCATATTTGCACTGAACTAAATTTAACTAAAGAGCGTGACACTTCAGTGCCATAATTATTAATATCCAAATGATTCCATTACCATCCTACAATAGAGAACCAAGTCCAGTATCCATCAGTGCATAGACCTCTTCCTTTACCATATGTGCTTGATCTCACCCAAATGCAGAGATGTGGGCTAAGGGGTGACAAAGGGTGGGTTAAGGGGTGACAAAGTGAAGGAAGCATTGAGGCCCAGAGAGGAGTGGTGGGTTAACCATTTTAATACAAGAATATTCATTCATCTTTTCGCCTCCGTGCACACTGGAAAGTGAAAATACAATGGTGAGATATATTCTACAATACTTTACAGAATGATTTGGTCAAACCTATAGACAGGCCATCACTCATTAACCATGAACATGCAACAAGCATGTGTGCAACCCTCTCCCTTATAAAACACACACACACACACACACACACACACACACACACCTCATACAACAGTAATAATCAGCAGAACAGACATATCAGACATATCTAACAATGTTTATGCCATCTACCACAAGCAAACACATAGAATGAGCCAACACACACCACATCCTTCCATTCTGCTGGCTGCACTGATCATACCAGGACAAACTTGCCCACTGAATCCACTTAAACACTGTCCTCTAACTTGCTTCAGAGCTACATCAGATTACACCCACAATACATATTAAGACTACTGCGAAACGCCTCAGAAGTCACTGACGAAAACGCTATTCATGAATTATGTCATAAAAGGCCCAGAGAGACAATTGATCAAGGTTACCACAACAACCCGCAATGCAGGAATTTTCTATCAATTTGTACCAGACACTAGTGCCAAATAGCGTTACATCACAGCCCTCCCAACAAGACTCGTCAGGACAGGGACCTATTTTTGCACCAACCTGCAGCCTTGGCTGCTCTCCACTCAAATATTCCTTCAATATTTGATGTCACGATGCACCTGTGAGGCAGAGGTTGAGTTGCACACCCACAATTCTCTCAAACTGATCATCACAGAAGATGCCCTTCGCATGGTAACGTCAAGAGTTTAAATCAATCATAAGAAATGATAAACAGTCACCAGTCACTTTCATTTAAAAAAACAACAACAAAAAACAAAAAAAACCAAGCTTTCACTCTGATGTAAACAAATCTGTATCCATTATTGAAGTACAATAAGGGCCTCAACACATGTGGCTTAAGCCATTCAAAACATTACCTAGTTATCAGACAATACCAACTATCCTGGATATCAACCATTATTAGACCAAACAAATTAGTATCTGTTGAGAATAATAAAAAAAAAACACACACACACACACACAACACCCTCTGACACTGGTGTAAAAACCATGATTGTAACCACTTATATATAGCACTTGTTCCATATTCAATACTCTTGTCTTGCAGGCGATTTCATAATGTGCATATACACTATGCAAACCTTCCTGCCCAACTCTGAGGTTATCCGTGTTTGTGAAAGAGTCTTTAAAGTGTGACAGAAGCTGGGCTCTGGTGCAGGTCTGGGTCACTTCTGGGCCATACGGCACTACACTATCTGTCTGTGTGTGGGCTGAGTCTCTGCACTGGATGCTAGGAAGATCTACTGCGGGTTCCGCTGTGATGCAATTTCCTTTCAGGCATCCATTTGTTTAGTTCATCAAAACGGACCTCCTGGCCTTGCTGGATGAGACAATGATTGGAAAGCAGGTGGTGAAAGCACTTCACTCGGCTACTGTTGGGCCATGTAACTTCAATGGCCCATGTTATTGGGCCATGTAACTTCAACAGTCATAGAACACACACACACACACACACACACACACACACACACACACACACACACACACACACACACACACACACACACACACACACGCACGCACGCACGCACGCACACAGGAGATATAAGGCCATACGCATGTGCATGAACAAATATACCCACAAAAACAAATAAACAAACACAAAACAAACAAACAAGAGGGCTGTGTGCTTCCCACCCCCATGTTGAGAGCCCGGTTATTTGGAACTCATAGACTCAACAGACCAATTAATACCCACACACACTCAGCAACGCCCACTATGCATCCACATGCAGACATATTTTTCACAGTCAGTGTATGATCACAATCCACCTACACCATCTTGAACTGGCATCAGTAAAGTACAGTACCACAGAACAGCGTGCCAGTACAGTGCCAAAGTGAAGCCTTTCCAGAAGGATCTTCAACAGCACTCTCACAATTAGTATTATATGCTCGAGTTCACTATGGTCGATTGGCCTCCTAAAACAGCTGACTGCAGACTGGAAAACTGCTTGATCGCCGGGGTGAAAGGGTCAGGCGCATGGCAATGCCTCCCGCCTCCTGCTTCCTGGAGCTCCGGAAAGGACGTGTGT
>PYXC01002106.1:3420000-3427500 GCA_015244755.2 Tenualosa ilisha
CATATCTGGAGACAGACTGAATGAGACTCCATTTTCACACGTCCGAGGCAGGCCCGTGAGAAATGAGTGGTGGATAGCCGAGGCACAGATAAAGATCACTGTACGGGTCTGGGGACGGCCTAAAATGGCCAACTGCAACTAAGCCCACTGCGGGGCTCAGGAGTCAGCGGTCCCTGAGGTGTTAGCCTGAGGCCGCTTATGAGATCACCTGCTCAATTTCACCCCAAACAGCTTAAAATGGACCACAGCTTCAAACCACTTACTGTAAGCCTACACAAAAAAAGAAGGTAATGGAAAATTACTTTTTTAACAGTTTCTTTCTATCTGTGTGTCTGTGTGTGTGGGCAACAGCAAGAATTCAGTTCAGCTACAATAGATAATGTGAATGTGCAAAATGAAGGGGAAGGGCAAAGAGCCTTCGGATTTTACTAGTAAAATAATAGTCACTATTTCGATACTGGTATATTAATTGTGCATAATTCAGTATTTTCACATTCAGTAAAAACAGTGAACAGTGGAAAAGTCTAACACAGATGCATGCATGTTGATGCTGCACAGATATTTCAGTACATAATGTTCTGATACAGAACAGATAATCGACCACACCTCTTGCACACATTGGGCCAGGTTTCCCAAAATAGAGTAATCCCAGTCCTTTACTAACAGGAAACTTCAAATAAAGCCTCTATGGAGAAAAGCTTTTAGTGTGGGACCCAGCGTAATCCATGTATGGGGAACTGGCTGACAGAGGCTTACAATACTGCTGCTGCTGGCAGTGATGGTGGTGGTGGTGGGTGCAGGGACCAGGACACTCACTTTTCTCAGGCACAATGAGGGGAAACTTCTTCACCGCCGCCGTCAACAACTGCGTCAGGTTCTCTATGTGCTCAGTACTGGAGAGAAAATGAGGGGAGAGAGAGGGAGGGAGAGAGACACAGACAGGGGGGTGATAGAGTGGGAGTGAGAAAGAAAGTGGGAGACAGTGTGGGGAAAGGGAGAATGAGAAAAGGAATGGAACAGGAAGAAAAAGAGTGAGAGAGAAAGAATGACAGAGCGTAGGAGAGAGAGAGCAGAGAGAGTGGGAGGCAGTGGGAGGAAGATGGAGAGAAAAAAAACAGAGACAGACAGACAGAAAAAAAAAAGGTTCAGCTGAAAATGGCAGAATCCCATATCTCAGTCCCCTACCAGTCAGACACGCACCAATCTCTCATCTCTGCACCGTGCACAGATCCCTGCACTGGCTTCATTACCCAAGTTAATTAGTGGCCACCTTAGACCTAATTAAGGCCCTTATAGTTATGTCTTCACTGAATCAGGGGCCTCTGGCCAACAGAACTTGATGGTAGCAAAGGCTCTTATATTTCCCTGAAAATTACACATATATAAGACATTCACAGGACAGCTGGTCCATCTGTGGCACTCAAACTAAAGGATTTTATTTGAAGTACCGGAAGTGCAAATCTCCCATGTACCTGCAAGTGTTGTACTTGGTTCAAAGATTGTGTGTGTGTGTGTGTGTGTGTGAGTGTCATACTTGAGCTCGTGGGCAGACTCGGCACCCTGCTCCACTTTGACGTTGGCCGTGGCAGGGGTGGGAGTGACGATAGAGCCTGGAGCTGATGAGGAGGTGGGGGTCTGGGGCCCAGGGCCACTGCAGCTGTACACACCTGGCTCTGTCTTCACTGAAGGAGGTGGAAGGAAAGAGAGGGGGTAGGGGGGGTTAAAACAACATATAGAGTTACAGTGAGAGGGAAGTACAGAGGTCACATAGGAGAAACATACGCATAGACAGGTAGGTAGAGACGACAGGAGATGAGAGGAGAGAGAAAGAGAAAGAAAGAAAGAGAGAGAGAGAGAGAGAGAGAGAGAGTACACACAAGAGTACAAGAATTAAAGATGTGCACATACCACAGTAAAACAGTGTTACATTGTGAATGTGGACAGAGAGAGAGGCTGGCTGGAGGGATTAGTGAAGCAGCAATCAATTCAATGCCAACACAGACTACCACTCAACAGGCAAAATCAGTGCCAAGACCACACACACACACACACACACACACACACACACACACACACACACACACACACACACACACACACACACACACACACACACACACACACACAAACCTCCCAGGGCCGTGCAGCAATAACCCATAAATACAGAGTAAACACGCAAGCTCAAAACTACCCGAGTAGATATATGTATTTATAAAACACACATATCAATCCACAGCAGTATACCCACTGCCTGAAGCAAGGGAATAGAGTGCAGGCAGGAAGGCAGAGAAGGAGGGAGAGAGAGAGGAGAGAGAGAGAGAGGAGAGAGAGAGAGGGAGAGAGAGAGAGAGAGAGAGAGAGAGAGAGAGAAAGACAGAGACAGAAGAAGGCAGTGAAAGAAAGCGGGCAGACAGACGGAAAGGTGGAAGGTCGGGGACATATCGTCTCACCGTGAGCTACACTTGGTGTGGAGGAGGCTGCTGGTGCATTGTGGGTAGCAGCAGCATTGCTGCTGGAGGATCCTTTACAGGAGGAGGAGGAGGAGGAGGAAGACTGCACAACTGCAAACCATCACACACGTGGAGTTATGCCTCAGCTATGAACTAGAACATACCTCTCTATCTGTTGCTAGACCTTTTAGTTTTACCTATATAGTGCAACTCCACATAACTTCATTATTATGATTATATTTTAGGTTCTACATCAAAAGTCATAATGTGTGCAGTTAAATCTCAACTACTGTCAGTAACCAGGACTTCAGTCTCACCTGCAGACTATACCACATAAAGATTTGTCTTGACCACAAACAACATACAGATTTAAAACTGATTGCAAACCATGCTATTTTTTTTAATAAAACCTAATAAAGCCTTCTTTCAAAAATGGCCAAAGTAGGCCTTTCTGTTTTTAATATCAGGCCCTGTATAAAACCCAGTCATATTGCTGTGCAGATCACTGATAGATGAGCACTGGATATTAAGTAGTGGGGTTGTGAGTAGCACAACTCATCCATAATAGATACAGTTGCTATGTGTGCCAGCATCAGTAGAGTTACAGGTCTGTAGACTCCCAAAGGAGTAAGGGAATTAGCAAAGCTTCTGCATCCATCACTGACATACACCCAAACTTGTGGACACGGATGCACAAACACATACACACACACACACACACACACACACGGCCCTTTATAATTTAGAAGCAAATGCTTCCGACTCAGCAGAAATCGCTTGCCTTCACACACAAGCATGTCTGCACGCACACGCGCACGCACACAGAGAGCCCTCCAAGTACACAACTACAAACTCAAGGAGACAGACATGCACACTCCCAGACAAATATCATACAACATACATGGGCTGGGCTGTCACAGTTGCTTCAATCCTCTCTCCTTCAAACACATACACACACACACGCACACACACACACAAAAGGCCCTCTATAATTTAGAAGCATTGAAGCTCAGCTAGATGCTTCAGAATCAGCAAAAATCACTTGACCACACGCACACACACACACACACACACACACACACACCACACACACACACACACACAGAGCCCTCCATGTACAGAGATGCACAAACACGCACTCCCAGACAAATATCATGCAACATACATGCTGGGCTGTCAGTTTCCCACACACAAATATAACACCTTTTACAGTTAAAAAAAAAATATAACGCACATCTAGCTTTAAAAACAGCCCTGAAGTGGTTAACGACACATTAACCTGTGCTGTATGAGACGGTGACTAAACAACCAGAGCTTTACTGCATGCAAGAGACTAACTATCAACATACAGCTCCGCAGTCAGAGCACTTCAACAAACAACCCCCCCGCCCCCACCCCACCCCAACACTGACATAACACATACAACATACACACTCACAACCAGGTTTACCTGTGCTTCCCCGTTAAGCCTTTCAGGTATGGATGCCTCTCTGAACACTTAAACTGGGGAAACCTGCAGCTGTGGCCTGATATCCTAGTGGATGTTAGCACGCGCTGCTTTTATGACCCATCACCCAAAGGCCTTCTGGATGGCAATTTATATCCTCTAGGCTTCTGTTACTTCTCCAGAGGTATTCATAGGATTGTTGTGCAGGCCAAAATCAACCGAAAGGTAATGGGTGAAGGCTTGCTGTCTATTCCTATAGTGCAGATACATACAACGTATTTAAAAAAAAAAACAACAACAAAAAAAAACACATCAATAACAGCATTGGCAACAGTAGAGAAGAGACAAAGTTTAATCGGTGTCGATGTTTGTATTTTCAAGGTTTTTGATTTTAGGTGAGTAGCTGGAAGCTGTAGACAACAACTCCTTGTAGCTCGTGTGAAACACCACAGGGCACACGATCTCCTCTCCTTACCTACCCCAGGATTGCCAGTGATGAAGTGGAGTCAATACAAAAGCCTGAGAAAACTTCATAAAACTTCAAAGTCAAGGTCTGAGGATGTGTTTTTGTATATGTGGAGTGTTTCTATGTGTGTGTGTGTGTGTGTGTTTTCTCGTATGTGTGAATCTCTGAATCCTGAAAGTGTGGAGGGGTGTGTGTGTGTGTGTGTGTTCTCGTATGTGTGAATCTCTGAATCCTGAAAGTGTGGAGGGGTGTGTGTGTGTGTGTGTGTTTCGTATGTGTGAATCTTTGAATCCTGAAAGTGTGGAGGTGTGTGTGTGTGAGACTGAGTGTGCTAAGGGAGCACAGAGTTCAGCGCGTACCTTTACCCACGGGCATGAGGATGGTCTGGAGTCCCCCGGCCCCGTGCCCACGCTCAGCTGCTTCAGCTGGTTGGCAGGGATGGTGAGCACCGTCTGCTGTGAACTGGGCTGAGCCGCATGCAGCTTCAGCATGCCTGGAAAAGGACACACACACACAAACACACCACACACACACTACATGTGAGATACACACATGGCCAAACACACATATACACTACAAAGTGAGTGATGCACACATGGACACCCACAAACAACAGTAAGTTTGACTAATGAAACTGCACACAGCTTTGGATCAGCTGTACCACTCAAGGGCTGAATCACCTTCAACACTGCATCGTATTCATCTGCCAAAGTGGACGCGTGCAAGAACAACAGATTTGGTGCCATTTCTCCACAAGGTTACCTCTTCCCTTAAAGCACACTGGTGGACAGAGGACCAAGCGCCCACCACTACATCAAAGGCTCTAAAACGTGTTGGACAGCAACACAGTGCCATGCACGTCCACTCTGATGAAAATGAAGCCACAACTGGCTCGTCACGCTTATACAATGGAGCAAGAGTCTCCACAGTAAGAGCTTTTTTGTATGGCTAGACAAATAGTGGTCTAGTGAGGTCTAGCCAGAATTGTAGGGTTGGTATAAGTCTATTAAGAGTCAGGGCATCCCTACATCCCTCAATCAAAATGCAACACTATCAATTTTTATGTTTTGTATTGACATTTAAATGACACGAATATTGTTATATATAAAGCGCACAGCGGCACCAGTTATTTTCCAAATGTTCTATTTCACAGCACCTCTGGACTGATGATGTAACTACTTTGAATCCCACTTTGAGATGCTGAGGTCCATTCGAATTCAAAAACATAGCAGAGCTAACAGCTTTGTTTGTGTCGCAAGTTCACTGTGGAAGCGGCTCTCGAGACACAGAGCGGTACATGGGTGCTGGATGGAGGTCATAAATTTCCTGCCTCCATTCAAAGAATCTGAGCAAGCCTCGGGCCCACGTACCTGAGAGAGCCGCGGCTGCCTTCCCACTGACAGTGCCGCCACTGCCCACCAGCGACGCCGCGGTGACCAGCGATGGGCTGGCGCTTTTGGGCATGCTCACCACCGCCTGCCCCGCCCCCTTGCCCAGACTGATCACTGGCATGTTGGCGGCCATGCTCTTGGCGACGGTCACCATGGCGCCCGTGTTGGTTTTTGATGCAGCTGCCGCTGCAGCCGCGGCAGCATTGCTGGCGTTCTTGGCAGCGTTGATGACGGCCGCTTGATTGGCTGCCATGAGTAGAGGGTGCTGGGATATGGGTTTGGCCACGGATGATGAGGAGGAGGAGGAGGAGGAGGAGGAGGAAGATGATGAGGGGGCGGGGGAGGAGGACACACTGGCGCCATCTGCAGTCTGGAAGGAGAAACGGTACAGGAAGTCTGTGAAGTGTCTGCCTGATAGTGTCTCTGATTAAAATACATGCATGTTAAAAAAACACACCGTCACACACCAAGAAAAACCTCAGGTTAGGTTTGAATGCAATCAGACATCAGTAACGTGTTTTGCCATTTCTGCACACCTGTGTGCTTGTGCGTGTGTGTGAGTGAGTGAGTGAGAGTGAGTAAGAGTGAGAGAAAGATTTTGCTATTTCTGCATACCAGTGTGTGTGTGTGGTGTGTGTGTGTGTGTGTGTGTGTGTGTGTGTGAGTGCTCAGGCCTTTAGGCCCTGTACTAGTCGTGTGATAGAGCAATGCCCGCCCACAGCATCTTAGTGCCCCGCTAGGCTCCTGGTGTTGCCATCTGCTGTGACAGAGCATTGCGGTAGTGGAAAACACACAAACCTCAAACTCTCTCTCACATTCACACACACACACATGACCCTATATATACATACACACACACACACATCAATACAGAAAGAAAAGTATATTAACACACAACACACAACATAACAGATGAACTTTATGCAGTCTTCCGACAGATACCTTAAACACATTCATAGACTACAGTAACTACTAACATAATCCTCAAGACCCTCAGCAATGTGTACCGATCCCGCTCAGCAGTCCTGAAGTGTCCATGCACAAACATAAATGCTTTCACACATACAAACCCTTGAGCACGTTCAGATACAGCTCTGTGTGCAGTGTTTGCAATATCTACCCTTCGCTGCGATAAAGAGAAGAGATTTATTGAACTGGTCCATGGTGGGGAGGATGGGAGGGGGGGTGACTGGCTCCTAGTGGATTTGTAGAGTGGAGTCGACAAAAAGGGAATAATGGCTTTTAGTGGTGCAGTTAATGATTGGGCCCTGAGAGCGGCAGCTCTGTGGTAGGGGTCAGAGAGAGAGAGAGAGAGAGAGAGAGAGAGAGAGAGAGAGGAGAGAGAGAGTGAGAGAGAGAGAGAGAGGAGCGAGGTTGTGTGTGTGTGTGTGACCTTTCAAATGGAGAGGTAGCCTACAGCAGGGCTCATTCCCTACCTCCCTTTCCATACACCCGGATGCTACCACACACATGCTAACACACACACACACGCGCACACACGCACGCACACAGCAATCTTGATTGGAAATGTGATATGTCATTGGGTTCATCACTGCTGTGTGGTGGGAAAACATATACAGCTTAGGTCATGCGTGGAAATACTATCCCTGTAGGTGAACCTGCTACAGCAGGTTTTCTACCTCTGTGCTCACATCATGTCAACACAACACGACCACAGGCAGATGGAAGTATCAACAGCAAATAAGGAACATCTGACTAGTATATTTACAAACTATTTACAGTGAA
>PYXC01002106.1:3432500-3575000 GCA_015244755.2 Tenualosa ilisha
ATCAATGTCAATTTTAACCAGTGCTCTGCAAATGAAGAGCACAGTGTAAAAACTCTGATTGAATCCCTAGATATGCATGTGTGCGTGTGCGTGTGTGTGTGTGTGTGTGTGTGTGCGTGTGCGTGTGAATGTGAGGACCTAAGCTTATCAATTTGTGCAGCTAGCTACTACAACCATTGAGAAATTAGTATTACATTAGCAGAAAAGCTAAATACGGTATCACACACTGTCATAAGAGGACAGTGCAGTCACCACACAGTCAGCCCTGAACCCATACAGGTCTATGGTGTAAGAAAGCCTCGCCACAGGATTGGAAAGCGGGCATGTTTGTATTGGGGTTGTAATAGTTATATAACACAAACTTTACAGAACAGATATCTTGGAAGAGGCGTGTTTGTTACTGTACATTTATACACACCTGAGCCAAGATGGCGGCCTTCTGCCCCGCGGTGACCCGGATGGACTGCTGGTTGCCGCTGCTGGTGCCTGACGTTGTGTGACCTGAGGAGGAGGAACTGGACGAACTCTGCTTCCCCGATCCGCCAGGTTGGCCAACCAAAAACGTGCCCTGGAAAGATCAATCCCACTCCCCTCAGTCAATAGACAACTCCAGTAGGAGGTATTAACAGCCAATGTCAGCTTTGCTGTGGGGGTCACTGGCTGGAAACATGGGTCAATGCCACCATCACCAGGACACCTACACTATAAAAACCTCCTGGCAATGTTGATGGATTTGAACTGAAAATAGAGAGACAGCTAAAAACAAGAAAGGAAAAAAAAATCAAGGCAAAAAAAGGTGATGGGTGGGAAAAACCAATGAAACAGGACGTGTTAACGATTCTGTTAAGGGGGCAGAAAGTCATGGACATCAACAGAGAAGAGAAATGTATGACGTGTGTACCACAAAAAGCACCCAGGCTTAGACTGAAGACAAGCAGCAGGAACGTCTCGGCGTATCTGAGACTAAATGACCAATCCCCGTCACATATGATGTGTGGCGTAACGCGGCAGGGCATAATGTGGCATGACGTTGCATAATCTATCAGCGATCCTGAGCGCCCGGTCGACCGTGGAGCTCCGGTGCCCTGATGAGGTGTGGGCGTTGCATTCAGGCTTATTAGCGCGCCGACGGCATCGGCACAGAGACATCATCGGTGCCCTGTGCTCAGCGATCGATGCCACCCTCATTAGGGCAGCCCATTAAGCCCCAAATCGTTACCGCTGCCAGCCAGTTCCTGCTCTGGCAAACGCCACAGCAGGACGCTGAACGCTCTGACCCCTCTGCTGCCACGAGGTGGGCCACTTTTGGCCACGACACCAGACGCTGGGCAGATTTTTCCCTCCCTGAAACACTGCGCACCAGAGCGGGAAGAGACACAGGTTGTGAAGTCGAGCTCTTCCGCCAGATGAGGAGCCACAGGTATGGCGTTGGGTCCCTTAAGCACAGATTTATCCAACACGCCTCTCTTAAAACACGGCCTGCTTAAAGTTTCATACTGTGTAAAAGGCAGATAAGGAAGGCCACCTACACTGCGCGAGTTCATGCGTGAAGGAGTGAGTTTCAATGGAAGACAGACTGAGAGAGGAAGGGAAGAGAAAAAAAAAAAAAAAAAGGGACGGCGCGGAATGGAGGGCAAGGAGAAAGACTGAGAAAGAACAAACTAAATCAGTGAGTTGAGCTAAAGAATGGAGGGAAAGACAGAGATGATGCGCAATCTAAATGATTCAGGGAAAATGGCAGAGGGCTTTTTATTTGGGAAAACACGAGAGAAGTGGGCCGCGTCTGGTTGCTTAGATGCAGAGCGGATGTACTGAGGCTCTCTCTCTCTCTCTCTTTAAAGGCGGCCTTAGAGATGAGAGAGGGCCTCTCTGCAGGATTGAGCTGCTGAGAACATTAAAGGATGCTGCTGCTGCTGCTTACATCTGAGGCTGCAAAGGATGCTATGCAGCATGGGACAGGGCCATGTTTAGAATGGCTATGATAGTATGATTGTGTTCTGGTAATGTGTTTGGGTTTGGGCTGCTTCTCCGTATGACAAAATGCATTTATGGTTTTGTGGATTATGATTACAGGCTGTGTGGTTGTGTATATGTGTGTGTATGTATGTTCAGTATTCAAGATACGGTATGTAGAAAGAGTGTGTGTGTGTGTGTGTGTTCGTTCTTACACACCTGCGGGGTCTGTTTGAGGATGTAGGAGGTGTAGGAGAGACTGGACCCGGACGAACTGCCAGAGGAGCTCTGTGACGAGCCGGAGCCTGATGAGGATGCACTCTGAGACTGCTGACCTGCTAACACACACACACACACACACACACACACACACATAAACATGAATTAATGCACACATACACATCCTACACACATAGACACATATGCATGCAGTCACACAAACACAGATATACACAGACAAATATATACACACAAACACTGGTTTACACGCGCACACACACAAACATACATACATGCAGTTACACAAACACAGATACACACAGACAAATATATACACATAAACACTGGTTTACACACACACACACCATCCCTACACATATAAACACACATGCATGCAGTCACACCAACACAGATATACAGACAAATATATACACATAAACACTGGTTTACACACACACACACACACACACAAAAAGATTTGCTCAGTGAAATGAGGGGACATTACGCTGCTAAGTCTACAGAGTTATCAATTATTCAAACACCCTAACCCCCTCCCCCTCCCCTAATAGAGAGGACAGCGTGGCCACTGACTCACCCCCCACAGCGCCCAATCACAGCACACCAGACACTTCACAACAAGAAAAACAACTGCTGCTCTAAACGCATCAGGGAGCGGCAGAGGAGAGGCCCAAGATGGACAGAGTATAAACTAATAACAGGATAGACTAAAAACAGAGAGAGAGAAGAGGAGCAAAAGAAAGGCAACATTGAGAGAGAGAGAGAGAGAGAGAGAGAGAGAGAGAGAGGGGAGAGGGTTGACTTCATGTCATGAGATCATGAAAAAGATGACAGAAGGGAAGTCAAGATCATTTCATAATATAAGTGATGACCACTCGCTCCCTGATGTGTTCATGTAGTGTAATACACTCCCCTTTGCACAGTACTTTTTACTATGTTCTAGAAGGACACCGACTACCCTTACGGATCTGGGATGTGGACACACACAACGGAACCACAGGATGCTATATTGAGTATATTTTGTCACTTTACAATGTAGGGCATGCAGATAAATAGCCCGCACTTCAAACTTGTGTGTGTGCATGTGCACATCAATGTGTGGACGTATGGTTGTAAACATGCCCTTGTGTGTGTGTGTGTATGTGTGTGTGTGTGTGTGTGTGTGCGCGCGCGCTCTCACCTGAGCTGGAGGCACGTAGGATGGCTCCCTGTGGGATGAGCAGTAGCTTGCCCTTGCCTGACGGGTTCTTGCTGTTGGTGGTCAGGTACAGCTTGGTGCCCGGTGGCAGGTTGGCGAGATTGGCCAGGTTGTTGGCTGGCAGCTGCAGGGTGGCCATCACTAGGAGCATCACACGACAGAACCACAGAGAACCGAACCACATGAGATCACAAACCAAAAAGAAACTTAGAGGGGTACGCACACAGGAGAACACCGGTGTTACATACAGTACAACAAGCTAACACAGGGACACTTCCGATGAGTGTCATGAGAATCGAGATGCTAGTTCTTCCTAGTTTATGTTTCAAGTGTTTATGTTCAAATAGATGCTAATGCTACTGTTGTCATAGGAACCACTTGACAAACATGTGCAAATCATAAGAAGCATATTAACACCATAACAGCAGAGAACAGTTTCTGACAACCAGGGAGGGCCATTCTACTGATTAACTGCCAAGTGAGTGCTTGGCACTTGAGTGCAACATTGGGACACTTGATGTGATGAATGCCTTGTGACGGCTAAGTTAACAGGCCTGTCAGACGTTTGGGGAGCTGGCACTTGTTAAGAGCAGAAGTGCCTGTTTGCATTAAATACAAATCACAGCAGAGCACAGCGTGCAACACTTGAACAGTTTTCATCTACAAAAGCTACACAAAATAGTGCTTTATTCAGCAGATGCAGGCAGCACCTTAAAATTGCACTCAAAACACACAAACACACACACACAAATATTAGATTCCACAGTAATCCTCCTAAATGGTGTGTTCATCTGTTCCACACTGCATTGAACAGCAAGAACAATGGATGCAGATAAATGGAAGAGAGCAAGGGGAGGACAGATTGTCTTCTCCCAACTCATTTTACACTATCAGACACTGAGCTGAGACACTGATAGAGAGAGGGGGTGAAGAGAAAGAGAGAGAGAGAGAGAGAGAGAGAGAGAGAGAGAGAGAGAGAGAGAGAGAGAGAGTGTGAGTGAGTGAGTGGGAAAAGAGAGTGAAAGAGAGAGAGATGGAGAGGGAGATAAGGAAGCAGCAGCTAATTTAATATTCCTGACACCAAATCACAATTCCCACACTATCAGTCTGTACTACTCAGCCTACACACACGGGCGCGTGTGCGCGCGCACACACACACACACACGCACGCACGCATGCACGCACGCCTTCTCCATTCACTGACGGTAAACACAAAGCTTAATTTACTTATGGCACTCCTAGCTGGAGTAGTCATGTTTCTGTAATATAATTTTAGCACTCCTATAACTCGAACCCCCCACTCCCCTCTCCATACTCTCTCACACACACACACACACACACAATTCAATGCTAACCCTCCCACACACACACACACAGCTTAGTATAGCCTTTACCAGGTCTATTCTCTTACACAGTAAATTGCTCCCTATGAACATACACATGCCAATGTGTGTGTAGACTTGAATGCTTTAATGTTTACACTGACAGGTGTGGTCAGTCTCACAAATGGCACACGGTAGCCGCATGACCCCTCACCTCCGCTCTTCCCGCCGCCCGACGATCCCCCCGCCGCCTTGGTGACAGTGTGCACCTGCTGTCCCACGATGCAGCCGGCTCCTCCGCCCGCACCGCCAGCGGCACCGCCACTGCTGACGATGGCCTTGGCCACGCCCTGCGCCACCACCTGCTTCTGCGCCATCACTTTGGAGGCGGCCGGGCTGGACTTGGCCACCAGGATCTGGCCGCTGCTGATGGCCACCTGCTTGACGGCCGACTGCAGGGTCGAACCGACGGGGATGCCCAGCACCTGCATGTTGGTGAGGAGAGACCGACGACAAAGTTCAGAGGTCACAGAAGACATGTGAACGTATGAGAACACACAAGATGACAAAAAGACCTGGGGTGTGTTTCCCAACCCAGGTCTTTTGCTAACCGCCAAGTTAGCAACTATGTTGGTTGTGATGCATATTAATGGTCCTCAGAGAGAAAAAACACTAATCAATAACCTAGACTTCTGTTATTAGAGGGCTTCACGTACCTTCATTTGGTATAAAACCCGATAAAAATCCATTCAGAAATGAGTGAGCACGCCTGTTAATATTCTAAACGCCTGCAAAATATAGCTATGGGGGCAGATGATAACTTTTTACTCATTTCTGAATGGCTTTTCATCATTCTTGTGCCAAATCCAAGCATATAAGTAACAGATAAGGTTCTGTGAGGCGGCCAATATTGTGGAATATGTAGTCCAGACAGAGTGACGGGGGAGCTTGATGCAGAGCGGAACATTATGCCGCTTATTACATGGCTACCTACTGAAGATATCAATAACATGATAACGAAGCATTGTTTATCACTGCAAATAGCTTGTGCGGAAGACAAAAAAGTAGTTCGTTAATTTACTGATCAGCTAATTGGTTATGGCAATGTTCTGTTTCACTTTCCTTGCCACAATAGATCTCTGGGTTGAAACATGCACGAGTTATCCTTTGAGAGGTTAGGAAGTGAGGCTTTTAACATGCAGATGCACAATAGTCATGTGCAGACATAAAGAGTGTGTTTGTGTGTGTGTTTGTGTGCGTGCGTGACAGACTTGAGGTTGGGGTGGGATGGGAAAAGCTAGTCCGGCATTTAACATTCAGGCCCCGGCAAAGGGGTGGAGAACAGATTGAATATGGATTCCTCCACGAGGAATGAGTTGCAGGCAGTAGCACACATCATTCATATTTAGACATATTTGTGGGGGGGTGGGTGGACAGTAAGCGGATGAGAGTAAAAGACAAAGAGAATGAGAAAATGAGGGAAGAGTGCAAAAGCAAGTGTGTTTGAGGGAAGTGGAGGACGCTGTGACTTTGAGCAGCTAAAATAAACCTCCTCTCCTGCTCCTCTCCAGACAGGGCCGGTGTCCGAGCACACGGAGAGGCCACCTCAGTTATTTTGGGTGATGTAGGCCACAGAGAGACAACCTATTTTACTCAAAATATAAATGTGTGTGTGCAGTGGACCATTTGTGTTTGTGTGTGTGTGCACAGAGTGTGTTTATATTTGTGCGTGCGTGTGTGTGTGGGTGTGCGTGCGTATCTAAAGGCATCACCTCTGAGAGGTCCTTTTTTCTACAATTTCCCAGAAGGGAAAGAAATGGTTTGTGTGTGTGTGTGTGTGTGTGTGTGTGTGTGTGTGTGTGTGTGTGTGTGTTTGTTTGGAGTGGACTTGTGCTTAGAACTAATAACAATCCACACCCCTGGCCTGGTGTCCAGTGTGTGGGCATGCAGAGTCTTACTCGGAGGCTCTATTTCCTTACTGGAAGCCACGCGTGCAAAATCAATTCCTGAAAGCACCGTCAATAATAAAATCAGAACCAATGTGGTCAGTCGTTCCAGCAGCCCCACAGGGTCAAATGATGCTTGCAAATCTAGATTCACATGCTCTACATTCAATTGATCTTGAACTCTTGCACAGTTCAAGTGCGAGTGTAGAGAGTGTGTGTGTGTGTGTGTGTGTGTGTGTGTGTGTGTGTGTGTGTGTGTGTGTGTGTATGTATATATATTATATATATTATATATATATATATTTATATGTGTGTGGGTAGGGGGATATTGTGGGTGTGATCATGACCTTGCTGGGTGTGGCTCCGGATCCTGATGCCCCGCCCCCTTGCTTCTGGGAGGAGGACATGGTGATCACGTGACCGCCCTTCACTGCGACAAACTGCTGTGCCGCCGCTGTCGATTGCTGCTGCTGGGCCGTTGTCGTGGTAACCATGGCTTGCTGTGGCGGCTGCTGCGGCTGGGTGGGGACCTCACCCGGCTCCTGCTTTATGATGACCTGCAGAGAGAGAGAAAGAGAGAAAGAGAGAGACCAGGAGTAAGCGATGAAGGACAGGAGAGAGAAAGAGAGAAAAAACAATGAGAAGAGGCAGAGTAAGATAGTAAGAAAGTGAGAGAAATGGGATATGAGAAAGGAAAGGAAACAGTAAAGAGAGAGAAGTGAGAGGACGAAGGACGGGGACGGAGACAGAGAGAGAGACGAGGGGCAATAGGAAGAGAGATGGAGTGAGGAAGAAAGGAGAAAGAGAATACGAAGAAAGGGGCAGAGATAGAGAGAGACACACACACACACGTACGCACGCACGCGCACACACACACACACACACACAAACACAGAGGAAAAGTGAGAGAAAGAGAGGGAGGGTGAGTGAGAGAATCCTACTTAACATTCATATAATGTCAGCTTAGAGGCACATCAGCTGCTTGTGCTGACAAAAAGCTCCAGTCCCAAACAGCACTGTTCAATAACGCCTGCCTCACAAACACAGCAGTTTGGCATACACACACGGCCTAATACTGCATGCTAGTCACACACACCACTGTATGCTACTGTGCAGGGCTCTCCGTCAGCACAGCACATTGTGCTGATCCATTATTCTGATTAAGCAGCCTGCAGGATGATAAGTGAACACACACTTCTACCGCCTGTCGATTTCCATTTCACACTGGAGCGGGGGAAAACACAGATGACTTGCGTTCCCACACACACACACACACACACACACACACACACACACACACACACACACAGCCAGCAGAAGAGAGTGTCTAAGTCTTTACTCTCACACACACACACACACACACACACACACACACACACACACATACAGTGGAGTGATGTGCAGTAATGTGCCTGGCAGCATCTACAAAAACACACACGTTCTTACTACAACTGAACTAATGAATGTTGAAACGGATCTATCAGACTCAAGTATTTTCCAAACATGCACACATCTGAACACATACCTCAAATACACACACACACACACACACACACACACAGCTATCTACCTGCCTGTCTGATGCATTCAGACAAGCCTGACAGGGTCTGACGGGGTGTGTGTGTGTGTGTGCGTCAGCTTTGCCCCTGTCTGAGGGATTTCACACAGGCAGATCACAGACCCACAGCCAGAACAAAGACTGCCACACAGACTGACTGAAGAGAGGAGAGAAATGAGGAAACAAATCCAAAGACAAAACGAATAGTTTGGAGGAGGTGAGGGCAAAAGACTGATGGTCTGTGCCTGTAATGAGACACACATCAGGTAATGAGAGGGTTGAGAAATGGTCCATTAGATGACATCATGGTTAAAGTTATGGAACTAGACACAGTGTGTGCGTGCTTGTGCATGTGTGTGTGTGTGTTTATGTTTCAAGGTGTGTTTGTAGGCGCAAGTTCTTGCATCAGTATCAGGCGGTGGGGTGTATGAGTGTATCTGTACGAGTCTGTGTGTGTGTGTGTGTGTGTGTATGTGTACACTGCCACTGTTCCCTCAAGTGGCGCCAAAGAAAGATGGCCCATTTAAACAGCTTTCCTGCTCGCCACACATCTGTTGCGAGATGGCGCGCTAATAATAACCAGAGGGCGTCGTTTGCATTGGCGGCAGGGGAACAAAAAGTGCTGTGCCTCCCTTCCTATCCAGCCCAGACATATCGGAACACAACACCCTCACCACCTCCACCTTGCATAGGAACAACTGAGACCAGACAAGGCTCTAAATTAAACCAGAAAACACACACACACACACACACACACACACACACTGAAGTGACATTACAGAAGCAGTGTGAGCCAATCACTGACATCCACCCATCTCTCGCACTGGCAGCACTAGCACTGGGGATCCTGATGATGGCTTTGGCCAAAGCATTGGTTTTGTTAAAAAAAAAAATGTCTGTAAAGTGAAGTTCTCTGAGTGTCAAGCCAACTGCTTCTCATATCACTGAACTTTCACACTCACTGAAGGCCTCAAAAAGGGTGTGCATGTAATCCCTGTTCTAAGCATTAGTGTCATGATTTGGCCCAATAAGTGAAACTTTTTCGATATTTAACACGCTTTCCCGCCTGACTGAAACGATGTGACTGAACGTAAGCCTTGCATTTCCTGTGAACTAACCACACACCCGAGTTGCATTGCTCCATCTCTAGCAGTAAAGGACAGGTTGCAGAGGAGGCGCCTGTACCCACGAGATACTTTCTCACCAACCTCTTTTTTTATCAGTTCTGACACTGCGAACATTGTGGGCACTGAGGCACTGGGACCTGTGGGGTTGTTTGGCTGGTGGATAAAGGTGAAAAGAAGCCGAGGGGCCCAGGGGAGACGAGGAGAAAGCGACTCCCGCTAACTCCCGCTAACCCAACCTGAGGCAAAAAGAGCTGGCTGCACTGCGCTGAAGACAAAAACCCCAAACAAACAACAGATCCACAATCATATTCAGACAAGCATGAATGACTGAACAATCATAAGCTTTCACACACAACGCACCAGTAGACACACACATTCTCTCTCTCTCTCTCTCTCTTTTCTCAACCCAGAAGGAGGTGAGGACTTTGACTGACAGAGATAGTAGAGCACCACCATTTAAAGATCAACCTAGACAAGGTTATTGAACCACTTAAATGTTTACAGTTTCTGTGTGTGTGTGTGTGTGTGCTTTCAGAGATTAAAATAGGCAGCCAGAAACTTTGCGATTTCTACAGCAATCTAATCAATCAACACACTATTAGTAAGCCAACAGAGGAGAGACAGAAGTCGACACAGAGTGGGGGAGAGAGACCGAGCGTTATACTGTGTGTGTGTGTGTGTGTGTGTGTGTGTGTAAGAGAAGGGAGAAGAGAAGAGGGAGAGAAAGTGCTGTTCAGCAGAAGAGACCAGATAGCGCGTGTGTGTGTGTGTGTGTGTGTGTGGGGAGGAGGGCACTAACAGGACAGAATCAAAGCTGTCTCAAGCCTTGTTTGTGTCCCACCTCATTAGAGAGGAAGAGAGGAGGAGAAGGATGAAAGAGTGAGAGTGAAACAGTGTGAACGAGTCAGAATGTAACATCTTACATATCACACTCACACACACACACACACACACACACACACACACACACACACCTGCTTGACATCAACTGACATAGAAATGTCAGAAATAAATGGATCACAACAAAGTCCCCTTAATTCCAGGTCAACCTTAGACAGCCGACATTTCCACACAACAGTTTTGTTCAAGGTCACACACACACACACGCACGCACGCACGCACACACACACACACACACACACACAGAGGGAGGTAATGGGACCATGGGAATTCAGGGACATGTTTTATTGGATGTGTTTGAGCAACTTGTGAGAGGTCAAAGTTGTCCCATTATAGGATGTGAATTATGGATGCTGTTTTTCTCGGTCTCCCACTGGCTTCTCAAGGTCTAAGGTGGCAACAGAGAACCTCTGCCTAGTACTTTCATCATTGCTTCTCACATTTAGGACATCTGGGAGCCGAGAACAGCAACCCTAGGGACAGCATGCTTGACTGTGTGTGTGTGTGTGTGTGTGTGTGTGTGTGTGTGTGTGCACTTGGGGGTGGGGGACCTCTCACCTTGACTCCTGAGGACAGGAAGCCTCCCGTGTGGACTTTGGGAGCAGGGGATCTGGTCCCGTGGGCTGCTGCAGACTGCTTGGCCGTGGGGCTTCCTGTTCAAGACAACACAGACGCCACATTCCGCTTAGAGTGCACACACTAAAACTAAACAGCTACAACAAGCACACTCATTGCTCATATGCTGTGGATCACTTCATCCTCGGTCGGCCATTCTGGGAAAAGACTGGTAATATGTGAACAGCATGTCAATAAATACAAACAGCTCTCATTTACCATTGCAACATAACATTGCTACAGATGGGCTGGAACAGTGTCTCAACTCTGTAAAACACCTTTCACGTTTACAGAATACTAGGCACCAACATCTGAGTTCTTCTGAGCATGTGGACACACACACACAAGCAAACACACACACACACACAAAGACATTTCAAGCTTGAGCAAAACAGTTAGACTGACTTCAATTTTTACTATGTCTGCCCAATATGGTAATACCCCACCACAACCCATGCTGAGCCACTGAACAGATTCATGAAGTTGTGTGTATGGTAGTTGAGTGTTTGGGTGCTGAGCGGAGAAACTGACAAAACAAAGCGAGTTTTGCACTTGCCAGTGTTGTTGACTGGAGAAAACAACAGTTTGAAAACAGCACACGCTAAATGGGGTGGTAGGCCAGAGAAACTGACAGCACTAGGAGACCATCACTGTCACCAGAACACATCGTAGCCCAACTCGTCTGGGGACCTCAGCACATCCATCACTAGGGCTGGGCCGTCTTGCCACTGGCTACTGTTATATTCACACAGTGCTGGGGAAGAACAGCGCAACTCTAATATCACAGTAGAAACACTGCCAAGAGCGGAAAAAAAAAAAGAGAAGCTAAATTCACCCATTTGTTCTGGAAGTATGGATCATTGCTCAATGCCACACAAAAACACCTTCACACACACACACACACACACACACACACACACAGGTCACTGAAGACTCCACCTTCACTCCCACTCAGTCAACCTTTACATCCGCTGCCTCTTCTAGCCAGCAATTTCATCTCCATGGCAACCTCCTTTTACTGCAGTCTCATCACACGTCATTATTTGTGTGCTTGTGTGTGTGTGCGTGTGTGTGTTTGTGTAGCAGGAGTGGGAGGACAGGAGGTGAGTAACAGCTGTACTTGGCTGAAGAGATGACGATATTACACACTGGATCACAATGAATGTCTTTCCACTCAGACCCTTACATCCACTTTAAACACCTACACACAAGCACAAACAAACACTAACAAACTCACACAATATGCACCAATGAAGTCATGCGACACGCTAACAAACCCACACAACACAAACACACAATAACCCACAATGCACACTTTCAACAGACTTACACAACCTTTGCACCCATAACATACAGCGGCAATACAAACAAACAGACACACACACACATACACACATCCACTCCTACTTTCATAAATGCACGTCACACAACAATGCCAAGCACTCCCTCTCTCGCACAACACAGACACACATGCTCACACTCACACCGATTCTACTCTGAGCCCCCTCGCTGCAGAACAACACTTGGCTCTGTTCCACAGTTCCAGAGCGTGTCGGCCCCGGAACCGGTGTGGTTCTGTGAAGTGTGGAGCAGGCTTTCTAAGTAGGACGCAGAGAGTGTGCCATTCTGAGGGCTGGGCAGGCTAACAGAGAGCGCTGATATTTTGCAAGAGTGTGTGAGGCTCTGTGCTCAGGCTTTTCATCAGGTGCCAGCCAAAGTCAGTTAGGAGACTTCAGGGGAAATATTCAGGCTGCAAGAGGGACTGGACATCACCACACAGAGCTTCTTGAAGTTGCCTGTTTCATGCTTAAGCTAATAAGACTTCACCAAACAACAAGCTCCCTCCCTCTCTGCCTATTGTCATATAGTGCTCTTATATTCCTTTGTCCTTTCTCAAAGCGCATTTCAGTCCGGGATCTCACTCTCTAAAGAGATTAAACATGCCCCCCCTCCCACCTCCATCTTCAGTCCTTCTCATCCATCATGCTCGAGACGCAGCGTTTCTCCCCCTAAAATGCACATGACGGCAAAGGTACAGGTGCTAGATTAAAAAGCGTTCTTCCATACCCACTCCACCCCAAAACTCCTTTTATAAGCCCTCTTCTCTGGTGCGCTGCCATCCTTCTGTCTTCCTCTGTGTCATCTCACTCTCATCACACTCACCCCCTCCCTTTCTCCAGAGGGGGAAGCGGAGGAGTCGGAGGCAGTGGGGGAAAAAATGAGAGGTGGAAGAACAAACCCATGAGGATGACTAATCTAGTCAGTGGGAGGCCAACTAGAGATCGACGATGTTTTTTAATGGACGATGCCGATACCGAAATTTGTGAGTCAGGGTCAGCCGATGGCCGAAATATGCTGCCAATTTTTTGGGGCCGATATCTGGATGTTCTTCTCCCCAAATATGGTATTAATATGCTAAAATGTCACGCTATTATGCTATTACTATGCTAAAATGTCACGCTATTAATAATCGCCTAAAACACAGAAAAAGTCTCAAATGAGCAAACACACTTAATTAACACTAAAAGTTGCACTTATTTATCTAATCCAATCATCATTCAGGGCAGAGGTCACACTAGACCTGCTATCCTTAGTGCCACATCAAGAAGTTCTTAAGAAGTGCCCCTGCCCCTTTAAGACAAACAAAAAAGTCCCTTAAGTGTCATGTGGCCTGTTGGTTGGAGTGAGAGAGAAAAAACTCTGTGATATAGCCTATTACTAACAGTGGTTATTGTGAGTAATAACTGTGGGATCTAAAATAGATACTAGGCTTGACTACGCATAGTTGTGTAGTTTGACAAGTAACAGCACTGAAATTAGAGCCAAATTTGCCCTGAAGCGTTTCCGTTTGCTTTCTCAACCTGCAATCTGAGACCTGACGTTACTGTTTGATCTGCTGCAAGATCCTAACAATCATCCGGCTAAATTTGAGACAGGATCATGGAGACATTATCGCTACTAAAACCAAACAAAATTATTCAGATCGGGAGATGTTTCACGGTGGATTTACAGAATATACTCTCCAAATAGTGAGATAGAAAAGTAGCAGCCTATTAGGCAAATACAGACTGCTCAAGAAAATATTGTGGTTGAATGTGTTACATTATGTGCACTTTTCAATGAGACATTTCGACAAGTTGGTAGATTTTCCTCTCTTTCAAATGCAAATGGCTGGTTGCATTTATTTAAAGAATTTAAACGCATGGTTTAACTTTAGCCTACTTGAGTTTATGCTCTTAAACGTTTTCTTAGCTATGGTTTCCGGCCAGCATGGCAGTGTGTGTGTGTGTCGATCTAAACTTCACTCCAGAACTGCAACTGTGCACTGTGGATGACATGAGAACAGTCCAGCTTTATCAACTGGTGCCATGCTTTACCACCCTCGCAACAAATAAACGTGTCAGCATATAATAAAAGAACATAAAAACAGTGTGAATGTGAAAAAGAATATAAAAAAACAGCGTGAATGTGAATGTGAATGTGTAATTTCTCTGGTGCAAGTCACACAAATCACCCCTGTTGGTGGCAAACAAAAGGGGAGGTTTACAATAACTCCACATAAAAAGGCAGGGTGTGGGGTGTGGGCAGCTCTAAAAATCAAGTCAACTGTATTTTCCGGGCTATCTGTGTAGGGGCTCAGACCTGTGGTGGAGGAAGAGGAGCCAGCCACGCTGATGACCTGTCCCGGTTTGTCCACTACGATGTAGGGGTTGGTGGTGGAGGCCGAGCCCTGCTTCATGTGCACCGGGGTGGAGGTGGGGGTGCGGGGCAACGGGGAGTGGCTGGGCGTGGAGATCGGGGAACCTGGAGGGAGGGTAAAGAAACAAACAAAAAAACAACGTAAATATAAAGAGACATGACAGATGCAGAACTATGCATGTTATACAGCCTTTGGATTTGTACTAGGGTGTCTGTTTTAGGGACAATATTATCTTCACTGGGAATTAAAAGTAAAGGAATATCTGCAGTGAATTTAGGATATATGTGTGTGTGTGTGTGCGTGGGGGGAGGGGGCATGTTCCTCCCTGGCTTCCAGCTGAGCATCCTGAGGGCCTCACCAGAGACGATCTTGCAGCTCATGGTGATTGGCTGGAAGGACTTCCCGGGAGACTCGGAGGGGCTTGGCGCCTGACTCTGTGGAATGATCTTGCAGCTGGCTGTGATTGGCTGGAAGGCAGAGTTACTGTGAGAACCGAGCGTGATCTTCTCAGTCAGCTTGGGCCGGGACGGCGTGCGCTCAGAGCAGGACGAGCGACCGGACTCGGTTTTGACGGCCACGCCTGGGAGGAAGAGAGAGGAGAAGCAAAGAGAGGAGAAGAAAGACAGAGGGAAAAAAAGAAAGAGAAGATCTGTTTACGACCAGGGCGTTTTAATTAAGACTGCTGGGGGATGGTTGCAGACTCCCCAGTCCGAGCACATTAATAATTCACATGAGTGCCTGAGGAGGGAGATAACAAAAGAGGGTGGGTAAAAAAAAAAAAAAAAAAAGCAAAAGTGATGAGGCAGGCACAACTGTCTCGGTCCCCAGAGCATGTGGTTTGAGTCACGACTTTCAATTCCCAAACCAACGCTGTGCCTCTTCTGATCACTCATCACAGCCGCAGCAGAGCCAGAGCCAGAGCCCAACACACACTCAGCAGTCAGCTATCTGGGATTGGAAGAGGAGCAACGCCCCACACCACACCCTGGCTCAGTGTCAGCGCCGAGCAGCTGACTTCAGGGAAAACCTTTGGAGACTTTTGCCAGAGCACGGCAAGCAGCCTTCTGATCTGTATCTTCTGTGGGCAGCGGGGTCCCAAACATCCAGCCAGTCCAAAGACCCAAGACCGAATCACAAACCAAATATGTTTGTTATGAAAGCGCAGATTCTGAAACTCTAATCCCACGCAGATCAGCACCAGATCTAGCCTCCTGCTAGCAGTGTGTTTGTACTGTGGTAGTGTCTGTAGCCATGTTTCTTTCCATCTGTGTGTTAGTGTAAGTGAGATGACTAAGGCTGTGTTAAGTCAGTGTCACCATCATGGCATTACACCTAATTAGCTTGGTGCACATCAACGGAACCCACAAGCTAAGCAGCAGTAACAGGAGAAATCACGTCATCCTTAAAAAAGCAAAATAACATGGGGAGACAGTTCAAAATTCATCAGCATCTTCAAAAGCAAACACACACACACACACACACACACACACACACCACACACACACACACACACACACACACACACACACACACGCATCCGGGCAACCTACCAAGTCTCTCACCGATAATGAAAAGTAGTTAAGCACATTTGATCTATCAAACCACAACAGAAAGAGAAAAATGAGAGTCAGTGGTGGCCTGACATTGCTGATTAAAAAACAGACACTCAAAGATAAGGCTGGATTCCAGATAACGACATTAATTAATTGTGTCTTGCAGAAGGCTAATGTCCTCTCTCTCAGTTTCGTAAGACACTGGAAGAGCACTGCCTACAAAGTAATGAGTCAACTATTCCCAATGCCACAGCTAGACACCAACAGTTTCCTATCTGCGTGTGTGTCAGATCTTTTTTTTTCTATACACAGTTGAAGAGTTAAAGCAGAGGAAAGGAGAACACACACACACACACACACACACACACACACACACATTGAGTTATGCAGTTACGGATCCCTCACACTAGGCACTATTTTTTTTTATTTTTTACCCCACCCCACCTGTATGCATGAGTATCACATGGGTATCTTATTTCAATTGACTTCCATGTAAAGCAGTGTGTAAACAAGAACAGGCATACTCTCCAGGTGTGTGTATGTGTGTGTACATGTATAGAGCGCAGGTTAAGACTTCTCACCTTTCTCTGTGACTGGGAAGTGGGAGTCTTGGGAGAGCGGACAGGGGGAGGCGCCGGAGGCAAAGCTGGAGGTGAGATGGGCGCTGGAGGAGCCCACCGCACAAGACCTCTGGGAGGAGGACGAGGAGGAAGAGGACGAGGAGGAGGAGAGGGGGGTTGGAAGGAAATCATCGCCAAGGGAGTTCCGGTGGAGCTCCACATCCACCACCTGATAGAGCAAGACACAGAGAAAGAAGAAAAAGAAGAGAGAGAGAGAGAGAAAGCATCACACATCAGTCAGTCTACCAAAATGATGCAGCTCGTCTTAGCTGTCATATTCAATTAAATGCATTTGCACTACAAGTTGTCTCTTACTTAACTAGGGCCACTAAGCTTTCTGTACAACACCCAGACTGAGAAACCTTCACCCCCAAAGTGCCAGCATAGAGAGACACTCTATACTTACACAACATCAGAAATAAAAGTGATTAACTGTGTTAATTTGGCTACACCCAGACTTTTAAAATGCATTTATCATATTGCAGTTGAACTGAAATTGTACTGAATCAAATTTCTCAAAATTGGTCTAACACATCCACATACTGCGGGACAAGGGCGGTTTGCCCATCTGAATGGCCTCATTGAGCAATAAGCGCAGCTTGACTGAGCTCTCTGCCCTGGGTCAAAGGGTCTAAATCTGAAATCTCACAGACTCATGTTTTGCTGGCATATACACAGCAACAATAACAGCCAGTGATGGGGAATGTGTGTGAGCCTTCCAAAGCCCGTTAAAGTCGTCTCTCTGACAGAGACAGACACCCAGACCCCCCCCCCCCCCCCCACACACACACTTCAGACAGCCGTGGCAGGCAACATCTCTAAAAGACAACCAGGTGTCACTCAAACGACACCATCGCTTTTCTTTCCATTTCTGCAAGGCATGTGTGAGGACATCAGACCTGTTTTCTCAGCAGCGATGGTGCCGCTGGGCTGTAGAGAGGGCAGCTCAACAGCCATCTTAGATTTGTCCACATGCCAAAGACATTTTCCTTCCTTTCGTAAGGGAGCAAACAGAGCTAACCAGAAGCTCCAAACAGGGCAAACACACAATCTAACGAGGACAAACAAACCACAAAATGACATATGCCTCACCGTCTCTGCTCCAAGCGTTTGTAGTCCTGTGTACGTTCTGTCAAGCTGTGGGACAGGGAGGAGAGACAAACAGACAGAGAGAATTATAACCATTTCTGGTGTCAGTTTTACATCAATACTACGTAGTTCACTATGGGCAATAAATAAGATTTATACATAAATAAAAATTAATAAACCACAACACATTCGTGATTATTAAATCACTGTGCTGAATATATTAGACACTATTACATGGACTATAAACTACCTCACACATAAAACACTTCATTTATTACACATCTTTTATTCACTTCATTTGCTTTCTGTTTTTGTAACTGTAGGATTTTAAATGTTTGTGTGTGTGGAAAACACGGACAGACAGACAGACAGACAGACAGACAGAGAGAGAGAGAGAGAGAGAGAGAGAGAGAGAGAGAGAGAGAGAGAGAGAGAGAGTGAGAGTGAGAGTGAGAGGGAGGGAGATGGAGAGGGAGAGAGAGAGAGAGAGAGAGAGAGACTCCTCGCGCACTCCTTATAGTCCTAACTCCCTTATACAGCCTGCTCTCTTACTGTTGATGTTCCACTATCTCACAGCTCTCATTCCAGAGCATTTGCTTATGGGCCATTGAACAGTGATTCTGTGGCAAACCTATGGACAGCAGTGGCAGCAACTCAGTGCAGTTGACCACAGCCTTAATCTCCCCACCACCCACAAGCCCTCACCTTCAGCCAGCCCACATCACATGGTCTGGACCCAGACATACTGCCCACAGGGTGTGTGTGTGTGTGTGTGTGTAAGTGAGTTGGATGAATGCAATCTAGGATATGCATCAGCAGTCCTGCTAGTGTTTGTGAGTGAGTACTGACAAGAACTCATACCGCATGCGTGTATCATGTTATGGTATAACACTGAACAAGGAAGGCTAGTAAGTTTAATCGTTGATCTTGCATAAATTCTTCAGTTATGAAGTTAATTCACCGGGGCAGCCTATATACATAAATGGATTTCTTTTCCTAACTCGTCTTTCAAAGTAAATCTTTTTAAATATGTATGAGTGAGTTTGTGTAGGTGAAGAGAGTGAGTCAGGCATCACAGCCTGGGAGGTGGTCTGTGTGCATGTCTTTGGTGGGGCTGAGTGACGGTACAGGGGTTCAGCTGACCTTTAAGTGGTGGATGATGTCGATGCGTTTGTTCCGCGGGTCCTTGAAGTGGATCTGAACCCGAACTGGGAACTCCCCCCAACCGCGCCGGGTCAGATGGAATGGGGGCTCACTGAGAGGATGGAGCACAAGCACATGTGCATGCACACACACACAAATACAGCTTTCAGTATTTCATTAAGGCTTTTCCAACACCTCAAGGACACGGAGTGGCCTTAAACCGAGACCTGATTACAACAGAATAGAGGAGTTCGACAAGAGGCTTTCCCTTCCACTCAGACTGCAGGTCTAATGCAGTTGGGGTAGAGATCAGGACAGGACAATGGCGCACTGTCGTGGTGTTTTACACCAGCACTTACAGGGTGTGATTCTCCTACATGGCAGTGATGATGCAAATCAATTTGCTCAAAACAAGAGACACACAATGTGTTTAAGGGCAGGGAAACGTAAGACAACTGCAGGTCATCAACAGTGTTTATTTGCAGATTAAACCGGACAAAAAAGTTTCTAATCAGTGTTAGCAGCAATATTAGCCCATTTTATGTCGAATACTGTTTCACTCAGGAAAGATATTATGAGTGATGTTGGGATAGTAGGCTTAAGCTTAAGTTATATTATTAAACCATGCAAATTAGCTTGCCCCAATTGTTTAACATCTGCATTAAAAACTTAACAAATGATCTAAGGAAAGTTGTGTGTCAGACAGCAAAGTGAGCACAATAAGCTCTTCTTCATCTACCTGTAGCTGCCCATGTTGTGAATGTAGTTAAGCTGTGCTTGGGCACGAGAGTTATAAAAATCCAGAAATGTACAACCTTGCAACAAGCCCCTAAAAGTTAGTATAATCAGTAGGATCGACATCATGTCGACATCACATTGACATGTGCAAGGCCTGCAGCAGTTGGTGTAATGGGTTTTAACCCTTCCACAAGACTTTGCCACCACAATTAATGAGGCAAATCCACCAACACAGGTGGAAAGGGACAACCATCTCATTCTGTTTTAAAACCACCAGACTACGTGGCAACTCAAAAGCCTAAGCTAACACAGCTTGTACAGATTTATTATAATGTACTCAATGACCCAGCGCTATGTGAACATGAAGGTATTGCCACGACCTGCCACTAGAGGGCTCATCTGAGTTGTCTCCTGTTTTCAGAACAACAGGAGCGTTGCCTCTCAGTGTTTGTCCCTGGGGGAAAACGCACACATGAAAACAATACGCAGAGCTCACGAGGCAATCAGAGAATGTGGGGCAACCTGAACCCAGTTTCCTGTTGACTCACTTGGTCTCATCAGGAGTGTGCTTTTTCACTGTTTTTATGACACAGATACGCACCACACCACAGAAAATGTCTACAGTGAACAAGCAGAAACAAAGGAGGCCTAGCTCATACATGCCCGATACACAACACAACACAACACACCACATACACATACACACACACACACACACACACCACACACACACACACACACACACACACACACACACACACACACACACACACACACACACACACACACACCACACAAGTGCGCATAAAGTACACACCTGACTTCCACCAGATCGTTGGGCTTGTAGCTGGGGTGCAAAAAGAACCAGACCTTGCGCACAAAGTGGTCAATACTGGGCTCCTTCTTGGAGCCCCTGACATAGACCATCCACTTATGGGTGGACTGGTCATTCTCCTCTCTCTTATCAGGGGCTATGTACCTGTAAGAGGAGAGGATAAGAGTGAGGGGGGAGCAGAGACAGAAGGAAGGAAAGACAGGGAAAAAAATATTTAAAAGAGAGAAGGGAGGACAGAGTGAGACAGAAAGAGTTAGGGAGGGAGGGAGGGAGAGAGAGAAAGAGAAAGAGAAAGAGAAAGCGAAAGAGAAAGAGAAAGAGAAAGAGAGAGATGTCTTCATGGTATGTCTTCATGTTAAATTTGAGTCATGTTACTTGTTTTCCACTGAATTTCACAGCAAGCAGGAAGAAAAGACCCATGTCAACTCAAGAGCCTGGCCCTGCGGCACCACAGACACATGCTTCTCCTCTGCTCTCATCAACACCCCCAGATCACTGACAGAACACTGGCAAATCACTCTGGCAAGAGAGGACACTGGCCTGGCCAGGCCAGGCCAGTCAGGACACGTCCCCTGGCTCTATCATCTAATCTGCACACTGTTCATCATGCAGAAAGGGGATGGACCAAACAGTCTAAAATAAATAACACTAAACAACATACAACAACATGCAATAAACTGAACAAAATATAAATAATTCCTGCTAAGTTTACTATTTAGAAATATTCTTTATCAGAAGTGTCTAAGCAACAGGGCTGCACAGAATAAAGTGATTACCAGTAACTGATTAGTTGCTGACTACTACTACTATTGCAGTAATCAACTAATCAGTGTGTAGCTTTTTCTAAGAAAAATACCACACAATTCTTTATCTGCAGCTTCTAAAATTAAAAACTGTCAAGTCTAGGTTAGGCTCCCCTGTAACAGCAACTAAATATCTTTGGCATGGAAACAAATCTAGGCAGACATAAACTTTGGAAAACACCCCTTCATCATTTTCTGATAATTCCACTAATAAACAACTAATCAATTAGGAAAATACTCGATTTATCAAAAATTAGAATAATCTTTAAATGCAGCCCTCATCAGCAAGGGGGGGGGGGCATTAAACCAAACAGAGCAGAAATCAGGACCCATCTTGCCCTTGCTCATAATTCACCGTTTAAGTTATGAGTAACAATTCACAGCACTGTATGACACAAAACAAACCTCTTTATATACTGCCTTACCACTGCCCAAAGGCAGGCAACTGTGAGATTTCAAAAGTAAAACGTCATATCCCCTGGAGCTGTCTCATTCAGTCACGCACATACATACCCATGCATGTGTGCACACACAGAGACATACACACAGACACACAAAAACACTTGGGTGATGAGAGATGTAAATCACTTACTTGGACACATTCCCAACAACAATGGTCTTCTTGACGTATAGTCTTGAGGCCTCCTCTCCGGCGGTGTGATAGGTGACATGCTGATCCGCCATGGCGGATGATGGCACTCCAAACGTGTCCTGCAGACAAAAGAAAAACATTCCGGGTTATTCGAAAACACAGTAATTGGCCATCACTGGCCTGTATTCCATTCTATCAAGCCCCCTCAGTCATGCTGCTAGTTACCTAGAGACAAGCTTCATATTCTGTTCCAAGTGCTCTGTATCTGCATGATAACCTGTGGATTAATGTAAGGCAGTCTGAGGTAGTCTGTCCCTGGTCTAAATACCTAACTGAACCCATCGTTAGTTGTCTGCATTGGCTGACACATGTGTACACACATGCTTTGGCTAGTCAGAACTACAATGTTACTACTGGGCTGAGTTGAGAACATGAGCTAACATCCTAAAGTGTAAGGGGTAAGGTGCTTCAGGCAGTGGCTCATGGTTTGGGTCAGAAAGTCCTCGCATTAGACATGAAAACACCTAGCCACCTGACCAAACAAAACACAAACATGATAAAATAAACTTTACATGTAGTCACACCCAGGAAAACTGTATCCAAACTTAATCAAGGGTGACAATAACAAAAGAATGCAACTACAATACAAGCCCACGTTCAGCATCTCAGCCAGTTGTCCCAACTGGTTTTATAAGAATAGCCAGCACAGAATATTCTTTACTTAGAACTGGTCTCACACCCATTACTGTCTCTCTGTTCCACTCAAGACTGATGCTTGCATCCATTGCACCATGTAGCTAGTTATGGCATTATGATGAGTGCTCCTGGACTTCTCTGCACACACTGCTTTAACTCAAGTTTACAATGTTTTAACTGTGTGGGCCTTGGCATATAATAACAGCCTACCTTTCCCGTGTTGCGTCCCGGCCGCCGCTCCCCGCGACCTCCCACCTCCCTCCAGGTTCCGTCTCGTTCGCGGTCTCCATGGCCACCATCGGTGTGCTGGCCCAGCGACTCACTCTCCGAGGGGCCCAGCGAGGCTGCCTCCGAGCCTTGGTTGAGGGGCGAGGACGAGCGAGAAGGCGATTCCAAGAAGCGCTTAATGGCTGGATGGTTCAGCACCAAGGCATCACTCTTTGATGCCTACAGTAAATAAACAAAAACAAACAAACAAAAAAAACAAGGCAAGGTGACGGATTAAGTTACGGTATGCCATTCCACAGACATGATCAGTGGCTGATTTAACTAGCAACGTACTGGAAATACATTCAAGTAAAAGTGCTTAATGCATGACTGAATGCAAATGACAATATGAATACAAATAGTGCTCATGACTGTGTTGGAGTACCTCTTGGACCTTGGGCTGCCCAGCATTGGCATAGTAGTTGGCCACAATGCAAGCTCTCAGCTTGTCCATCATCCGCCGAGCTTCATTAAGACGCTGTAGGAAAATATGCAGTCATAAATAAGAGTTTAGCAATTTTGACAAAACCTGAGTAGCACAGCACCTATAGTGTATATCGAAGGTCTGAACAGGGTGGTGCTTACTTGGCCAATCACTTCAATCTCATGCTCTTTATTCTTCATCTCCAGGGAAAACTGCTCTCTGATGATGGCTTCAATTTTCTGCACGGTTGCCTCCCGTGCTAAGACATTATAATGCAATAAAAGACACAAACCCATCTGCATCATAGCATACTGCAGTTTGCAAGCTCAATTTGCTTTTTTTAACAATGAAAAACGCCAAATTCAATTATAACTAATAACCGCAAAAACTGAATGCAGGATGATTACCACTCTGTTCCAAGACTTTGTTTCTTTTATTCTCATGAACTTGTGATATGTCCTCATAATCCGGGTCATTGTCTTCTATTTTCCTCTTCATTCCAGACATGGTTGTTTTGTCAACTGCAACAACAGTTTCACTTCTGTCAGATTTCAGGGACAAAAAATATGCCTAATCCTGAACTTTGTTTACTCTTTGCAAACGTATCCATCCGTCCTAAAACAAATTACATTCCAACCTTACCGCTTTGCATGACAGTAGCGTTTCTGGCACTTTTAATACTGTCCCCAGCACTTTCTTTTCCCCATGTTTTGAAGGTATGGATACAGACATAACAGAGTAAACATGAAACGTTAAACCTATTTTTGATCACAATGAATGAAAAAGCAACACGAGTCACCGTCTGTCGTGTTTACAAAGTGCATTAATTGAGCTACTCTGAAATCTGGTTATGAATGCTAGGCCATACCAAGTAGGTTGATGCTGAATTTCTTTCATGTCAAAACGTTCGTTGACGTTACATTTGATTCATCAGTCTGGCCTCACCTTAACAGACAGCATCAGAATATCTGAAGTGCGTCTGAATGCCCCACTAAGATAGCGTTAGTGTATTTAGACACAATTTTGACTTCACTCACAGAATCGACATAGCTAACTGACTTATGCTAAGTAGCTAGCTCTGACCATAACGATACTTTATAAATTCACTGCACCATGGATAATAAGCACTGTCACTCAATTGCACTTGACTTAAATTCGACGGTGAAGCATAGTAACCAGGTGCAAGTTAACAAAAGAGCAATAAATACTGAAAAGCTTGACATTACAATGCACCCCATCACTGGGTAAAGCTAGAAAATTGGCTGGTGCACAACGTGATTTGAGATAGCGCGAGTATCAAACACGCTGCCTGACTTAGTGGCTACGGTGTTAGCTACTAAAGAAATCCGCTACTAAACGCGTCATCTCCGGTATAGGGACTACTCTATACCGACAAAGCCTTTGGCCTGATTAAGCTAATCATGTTTCGGTTATTTGGCACATTATTGAGACAGTTTGCAAGAAACTGCACATTATAATCATTCATAGATTAGACTTTTGTTGTGTGCTGTGTGGAGTAATACATTATCTCTCAGTCGGTTAGATACGGTTCAACCAGCAACGGCAAAATCAAACAATTGTAGCTGCTAGCTATCAAGCTAGATAGCCATATTGCACACAAAATCTTACCCTACCTCTCTTTCACCATAGACGAACTGCAAGACCTGAGACCAGCGAGAGCGGTTTGTGTGGACGTGATATGGATGACACTGAAAGAACTTGACGATGATAATGTTGCCGTTCTGCAGGGTGTTAACTATTGTATGGCAGAGCTAATGGACCTCGGTCCATTCGTGCTATCGGGGGCACTGCTACACAAGGTTCACAGGAGTGCGGCTACAGTCCTAGCTAACGCCATAGAGCCAGCCGTGGAACACTTAGGCCATGCGGTTTCTAACTGCACCAGCGGGTGGTGCTAAAAATCAAGTGTCTTTTGAGAAGTCTAACTTCAGATCCGCAGGCTGCAGGTATCAAAGGTTTAACAGTAAACTGAATTTCGATTGGTGATTCATGGCAGGACACCACAGTGGATGCTCTGCTCTCCAAAAAAGCACACTGGAAATATCCCAAACAGCAGCCTGACACTGCAACACTATGATTGTGAGGGTGGTTTATGATTTTGTGAACAGAATGAATTGCAGGAAACGCACAGGTCTGTCGGCTATGGCATGCATATGGAATCATTAAGCATCATCTCTTTTCTGAAGTGCAGTTAGAGAAGCATCATGATTTATGGCTGCTTTGCACAAACACCTTGCCAACAGAAAAAATGTCAAGTTTAACAGAGATCCCATTGTCCTGCCACACTACACCCTAGAGCTGATCTGAACGAAGAATTGACTAAAAAACTTTGAGAACATTATGCAGAGCCCTGGCTTGAGTTCATGGCTGCCAAAGGAGGAGGTTCAACCCGATTAATCCTGGGTGTATTTTCAAAAGAGACATGGAATGTGATTTCTTTTGTGCTATTAGCTTTCGCCCATTGTGTTTAGGTGACAAATTAAGATTAGGCCACATTTTTTCACCGAATAGGCCTAATGCAGAATACTGGGAAATGTGAAGTGGTGAAACTATTGTATCTTGTTTTTTTGTGTTCTGTTGAAAACTATCCATGTGGCCGTAGGCCCAGTAGGCTGACAGTGTACCATCCACCTCCCAATGAAATCAACTTTTTTAAAGGTCTGGCTATGATGAATGTAAATTTGGACACTGCAAATTTTGGTATGCTTATTTTAGCCTCATGAATGGCTGTCCATTGAAAATCAACCTATCAGTGGACAGCTATTTCATCTACATTGTTATATATAGTTTCAATGGACAGCTATTCCATCTAGATGGTTATGTATAGTTTATGCAATTAATCTCTTTACTTAAGGTATATTGGTGTAATGGTTCTTGAACGTTGGACTCAAACGCACAAGAAGAATTTAACTTAGAATAGTAGTTACCTGGAAGCAGAGATAAACAATAACACAACTTGAGCATCATACAGAACACCGCAATGAACACTACACGAAACCAGTGAAGACCGACAGAAGACTGAGAAAGCATGAGGGTTTAAATACACAGGGCTAAACAAGGGACCAAGGAACAGGTGAACTAAAGCAGGGACTAATGACACTAATAATGACAACTTCCTCCATACCATAGACTGCATAGCTCTCTAATATAGGCCTATTTGCATACACTGAAACACACTGATTAGACAGCTATTTATGGGACTGGAATAAATTCCATTCCATGCATTCCAAAATGTTCAATGGTAAAAGAGAAATCCAGCGTGAATCAATCCATAGCCCTGTTGTTTGAGGTCAATAAGTGCTGACAGTAGGAAAAGAACGAGAAAAGTTGATACAGCATAGACTGAATATGGAACTGGCAGGCAACACTAACTAAATAGGCACAGAAACTCACTCTCAGTTTAATTTTCCTATGGCCCATTCACTTAGCTGCCAGTTTGCTATTTGGTCTGTGTTGTATCAAATTTTCTCTTTCTTTTCCCTAAAGACAGCAATCGGTGACTTCAAACAACAGGACTATGAATTGATTAACTCTGGATTGCTCCTTTAAGCAAATAAATAAATGAATAAATAGGAGATGCCACACAAATCGAAGAGCTATAAATCAAAGACCTACAAATTGAAGAGCTAATGTAGAACCTTGCATGAAACTGAGGAACATGTAGACATTCCTCAAATATATGGATTGCACATGGTGACCCCGAATTATAAATTCACCAGAAATTGGAGATCACAGACGTGGCAATAAATTGGTTCCAGAGTTCTCTGAAATATATTTAGGTTTTAAATCAACTTTTTTTTTTTTTTAAAAAGGACAGGAATGATTTCTATGTGCTTGATTAACCAACATTTCTCTTAACAGACCATCTCTTTCCAGTTTAAATTGAGTAATGTATCAATTTGACTGAGATGACTCAGAATGAAGTATTTGCAGTAGTTCCAGGTAAATGTATCCAGGAGAATGTATTTCAGGAGAATCATACCATGTCTTGTCACTGTTTGGTTTAGTTTTTCTAGTGAAGCAACAGATAAAAGTCAAACCTCAGCTTGGCTAAATAGATGCACAGTTATGTGAGCATATGGAATGAAAGACATTTCAGGCTCCATCAATTACCAGTACTGTAAGAATGGAGCAGGTATGACATCAAACATTTGGTTGTTATTCTACTCTGAAGATGTGTTTTGCTATCTACAGCCATAAACAAACTCATAGAATGACTTTCCTTACCCAGTAACACTTTTTACTCATGGTAGGTTGTGCCAATGAAGGGCTGTTGGCTTTATGGAAGATGTAGTCTAAAATAACTAAATATGAAATGAAATGATATAGAGGATTTGTTTCTTTTGAGGATGTTTTTCTTCTCTAGAGGCATAAATATAATGTAACTTATAGGCATACTTCATAATGACGATTGCAATCGTCATTGTATACAAAAAACTATTTGTCATAAAGCACCATAAAGGACAGCAACCTCAGATCAGGAGTTTAGGGCCCTATAGCCAGTTGACCTAGAAGCCCCAGGCTGTTGGGAGGGAGGTTTACTAAAATTCTGCACGCACAGTTAGGTTAGCTGGCATCTGTTACACTTCTGCCAACAGAACTCAGTGACCTTAAACAGTATGGGTTGCTTTATCCTAGACCTTTCCTTTAGTATATTTATTCAAAATGTCTGAGAAAATGTCATGTTTTTTATGTCTGATGGGGTTGAATTTGGCCTAATGCACTGTTCCCAAATGAGGATATGTTCTAGGAGATTACAAATTTAAGCACACTCTGAAAGTCAAGGTTGTTTTTAGTTACTGAGCCTGACATTAACAAAGTGGACAAAAGACCAAAAGATAAATCAATTCCTTTGAGATTAGGGATATCTTTGTGTAGTAAATTAAATTAAATTAATTAAATCAACCAACCAATCAATCAATCAATCAATCATTTCCAAGGAATTCCCTGAGAGATGTTTGTGCATGTGGGTTTAAATAAAAGGACAGGAATGTCCTCAGTTATAAAATATTTCTCTTATCTAGCCATCTCTTTCCAGCTTGTTTACTTTGAGCAATGTGTCTTGGTGGTTTGACAGATGATCTGAATGAAGCACTGCTATCATGGTATCTTCCCCCACATCACCTGTGGAATCTAAACATTAATAAAAACTGATGCATCCCTCTCGTGCTAATCCTGCCATGTCTTGTTGCAGCTTTTTTGATGATGAAAGAAGTAGGTTAAGAAAGTGGAATGGAAAACATTTGAGGCACCCTCACTATTTACCATTCTTGAGTCACAGAGCAGACACAAGACATTTCCTTGAGGAGGAACGTGTGACCTGAAAATATGTTTTATCAACGGCCATAAACAAAACTCATAGAATGACTTTCCTTACTCATTGTGACACTAGAAACATTTTTTTACTCATTGCAGTAATTAGTGCCAATGCAGGGCTGTTTGCTTTATGGAAGATGTAGCCTCAACTTGACAGGATTTATTACTTTGAGAGTAGTTGTTTATCTCCAGAGGTGTAAGTCTGTGTGTCTCTGTGCGTGTGTGTGGTGAGTGTGTGTGTGTGTGTTTTTAATGTAAGTGTTAAAAAAAGACATAAAAAACATGTTGCAATGTGTAATTGTTTGCATGAACAATAATTGCAGATAATGCATTGGGATTTTGGACGTTAAAAGGTGCATAAAACAAAACTCTGCTTCAGAAATTTGAGAGGTGAATAAACTGCGTTTACTTGCATTCACTAGCCCTGTGTGTGTGTTTGTCTGTTTTGATAGGCGGGCTCATGATCAGATCATTGCTTTAACAGTGCACATGAACAGTCAAATGAGTGAATTCATGTGAAGAAGAGAGGGCACATAATGACATCAATCAGGAAGTCAATCACTTGTTGCATGACCGTACATGATTGATGTGTTGTGTATGTTGTTTCCCAGGCCAATGGTTGTTGGCTTGTTGGTGAGATTCAGAGCAAATTACCTTTTCTGTACAAAAAAGATACTTGAGCCAGTCATGACATCCTTCATGGTACCTTGATGGCTGTTACAACACCTGTGTGAGGTGTCAGGTGTTGGAATGTGAAGTATTTGAAGCATTTGCTAGGAACAGTAATTACCTGAAACAAATATATCATTATGTTGAGGCCAAATCCCAAAAAAGTGGTTTTTTTTGTTTGTTACATACTATACTATACTATAACTATACATAGTTTCAGATATAATTGACACATTTAGAGAGACAAATTGCTATAGCAGTTTAGACTGCTATATATAGCTATAAGACATATATCTAAACTTCTATAGCAGTTTAGATATATGTGATATATTGTGTCTATAAAGAAAAAACATTTCAAATATGGATTGCAAAGTGCATATAAAAGATATGGAAAGAAATATAGCGAATCATATTTCTTTGTGAATCACAAACAGAAATGAGTCTGTAAGACTGTATTGCCATGCCTAATAGTATATCTATCCTTATAATATAACTTTTAATATAATCTGTTATGTGCGCTAAAATTCAATTCAAATTCAAATTCAAAGTGAATTCAATGAGAAGGTCTTACAAAGTCATATTTGTTGATTGTAACACCTATTAGTGATTTATTGATAGTTTTACAACACCTGTATGATGGGTTCAAGTGGAATGAGAAATGTTCCCAGATATTGACAAGATATGAAGAATCTGAGAGATTCAAAGCAAATAAATTTTGTATAAATTTGTTCAAACATTTCTGACGGTAAAATCCATGGACTTGCTCGATACTCCATTGATATTTTTGAGCAGGATTATTGTCAAAGTATGTTAATTGATGTAAATATGTAAATACTTATCATAGACAATTGCAGCAAATCTCATTGATGACTAAAATGTGTGTGGAGAGAGTTTTTGGAGTGCATGAATGGACAAATCAGAGGATTTTTAATTTGTCTAATCAAACATGGGATTGAACTATTTTGCCTTCCATTGGAGTGCTACTGTATATGCAAATCCAGCATGACTGATACACTGAGAAACATCTCTGCCTGTGGTGACCTGTCATTATTTACATGAAGAAAGCTGTGGTTTAACAACTACTAGTTAGATGGAAGGCACCATAACTTTTACCAGAGAAGAACAAAGAACAGACAGTGATTGGTGACAAGGTTAAGATTTTTCTCCAGACCTACTAATTAAGACAGGAGACTGGTCATTGGTCATCGTGGTATTTCCTTTTCAGACACCCTTCCCTACACACAGTCACTGTGTGCGACATCTGTATAGGAGTCAGTTTCTGATTTATGGGACAAAGGGACCAGTCTAGGCCATCATTTACCAGATGCAACTATACACAGAGTCAAAAAGTGCCATGCAATTAAGATGCCACAAGGGATTTGCATACAAAGGGAGTTTATTGTAGCATTACAAACATACCTGTCAGCGAAAGAAAACAATCAGCAAAGACATCAATCAAGAATTTTGCAGGACAGAACAAAGGCACTCAAACAGACCACTCCATTTAAACAAGAGATCTCTGAGTCACATGATACACACTGTCTGGCTGGTCAGAACAGGGCTTGTTTCTTATTGGCTGACAATATAGAGTTGTGTTCACCATATTAATAACACTACTCCATGAATCCATTAATGAATTCCACTTTGAGTAGGAAGTTTGGGCACCAAGCAGCTTCCTAATGTCCTAAACTTCCATGTCCTAAACAGCCATATTTGAAGATTTCCACCCCCTGGAAGTATCTCTGGTTAAGGACACCATTTCACTGACTAGTTACAGAATATAAATGTTCACTCATGCTGAACAAAGGCATTCAGTTTACACTCATTTACTCATTTATACACTTCTTTGTTCATCCTGTGCTCTAAAGAGCTGTCTAGTTGTCTCCCCTGACTATAGGCAGCTCTGACCCACTCCTGGGGACATGCAGCACATGTACTTGTGTCTAATGATCTTTATTAATACATGTACTTGTGTCTAATCATCTTTACCAAGCAGCCGTACACAAGGCTGAAGGTAGGATCATACTCAACCCTTGCCCACACAAAATCTCACCCTTACAAAAACATAACAGAACAAACAAACAAAAAAAATCACAAACACACCACACACGCACACATTTCCACAACCCTGAAAACACGAAAAAAGGAAGCTAAATTAATCAAAGGCAGGGAAAAAAATCTTAATTGTGTAAGAGTATTATTATCATCCAAGTATGCAAATGCTGACATCCTGACAGCTGGTTGAACTCTGTGATGACAGCCCACCAGCCTGATTTAGCTCTCTCACGTGCATATGGTAAAGTATGTGAGCACACACCACATGCAATCTGTCTCCAGTGGCTGAAGACCTCAACAGAGTGCCTGTGTGTGTGTGCGTGTGTGTCCTCAAATCTTTCACTCTGTGTGTGTGTGTGTATGTGTGTATGCCTGTCTTACTCTTTCCCTCTCAATGCATGTATGGTCATTCATCTGTTTTGTGTATTTCTGTGTTTCTCTCCCTCTGTTGCTTAGTGTGTGAAGTCCTCTAGAGAGGAGCTCCAACATTTCCGTGAACGGTGCCAGCATTCCTGCCGCTATCTGTGGATGACGAGGGAAAGCTGGCATCTGTGGCGTTGCTAAACTGGGACAATTATGGCTTCAGCTCCATGTTAGTGCTCCAAAACTCAGGCTCTTCTCTGGGTCCGCTATTCGCCCTCAGCTACAACTGGTCCTCAGACATTCCTGTGGTAGTGTCAAGTCCCTGAATTTGTACAGATGTTTGCGCATTCACATCCTCCGGCAGGCTGTTGGATCAGTTGGAACACACACACACACACACACACACACACACACACACACACACACAGATCTTTTTGCTTACATATTAATTTGATAATCAGTACTAATTTAGAAAAAGAAAGCCTTCTCTGCCTCTCTAACCATAACATTCAGAAAGAAAGAAATCAAGGATCCCATCCACACAAGTGCATAACTGGGGCTCTAAGGTTTCAAAAGAAAATAAAAAGGCATGATTGGTATTAAAATGAAAAACAGAAACATTTAAATACAAAACAATAATGTTTCACAGCAATACAATTCTATTCCAGCGGAAATACATATTCAATTACTGACCGTTATTGAGAATGCATTCTATCCTCATTAACAGAATATCATTGTTCACCCGAACAAGGCCCACACCAAGACTACATCACTACTGAGCATTACTCAATGTATGTATGTGGGGTTGCTGCAAGCTACATCCACCACACACACATACAGACACACACACACACACCCACACACACACACAGTTTTTGCTTCTGTGCAGCGGCAAACAGCAATGACATACAGTAAATACTGTCCTCAAATGAGAAAAAAGCACAAGGACTTTGAAGTTACTTGAAGTTTCTTTCAATAAATGAGGATTTGTTTAGTCTTTAGTACATTTGCATACCTGTTTGGTTGTAAACAGATGGCTTTGGTTTGTAAGAATTCACTAGGTGACAAAGTTTGGTAACACTTTATTTGAAGGGGTCTACATAAGGGTGACATGAGCCTGTTATAAACATGACATGACACATCATTCATTAATATTTATGACTGTCATTAAGTGTCATTCGGTTAATGGAATGTCTGCACTCCAAAGTCTGCATTTCAAAAACCGAATGACACTTAATGACACAGTCGTAAACATGTATTAAGTGTCATTAATGTTTATAATACGTTTATAATATGTGTCATGTCTACATAACAGGTTCGTGTCACCCTTATGTAGACCTCTTCAAATTAAGCGTTACCCAAAATTCTGTAAAAACAGTTTACGAGTTTTACTTTACTAGCAGTAAGTGTTTTCTATTTCTTGTTTATCGATGAAGGTAAGGGTCTTTATGTTCTTAAAGTCAGTCAAAGTAAAGACTTTGCCTGTGAAAATTGAATAAAAACATGTTTTGGTATGTCTGCCTGACAGAGAGCAAGCCCTGTGTGCAGTCTCAAATGTGTCTCACTGAAAACAATATAAATGACCACTCACCCAGTCTCTATCTCACACTCTAAACTACTGTCAGTATGAACATCTACACATGTATACTGTATCTAATTATGCTACATGTAGTTAAACAGCTTACAAAACATAACTTAGGATGATATAAAAAAATCAATAAAATCAACATGTAATTCACAACACAAGGGCAAAAACACAAAGAGAAGGAAAGAGCTGGATGTGTAAAACACCTAATTGACAAAGAAATAAACCATTGAACAAGAACAGTGCCTTGAGGAAAGCCACCACCAGATTCCACTGAATGTCACTAGAACCCAGTGAAATGTGGTGAAACCTAGTTCTCTCGTTACCGCTTTGATTAGAAACACCCCGAGATGAGGAAAGTAATGAACCCATTCATAGTCACGCTCACTGTTCAACCCGTTCCACAGAACAGGTCATGTCCTTAATAAGGGCGAGAAGGATTCATATTCTGTCTTGGGGCTTGTGGGAAACGTGACCTATGGCCTGTGAGTGTGCTGTACTGTGTGCCACTGTACAGACGAGAGGCACTCACATCACTCAGAGGAGGGCCAATCAGGCAGGACAGAGAAAGCAATTAGATGGACACCATATAGATAAACTGGAAGTGAGTTCCAAGGAGCTTGTGAAGAAATTACTTTATATGATTGTGTCTCTGTACGTGTGGGTTCTATATACAAGTAAGTGGGTCCTTTATTTTATCTTAATATGGGTGTTTTTGTGTGTGTGCATGGGTCCTATGCTATTTCCATTTGTTGATGGTATGTGTGTGTGTGTATGTATGTATGTGAGTGTGTGTATGTGTTAATGGATGTGTGCGTACATCTGTGTGTGTGCTCTTGCATGTGTATGTGTAATTAGTGTAGTGGTCATGGCCGGTGGAACTTGTCGTTGTAGCGGTGGATGGTGACACATCCATGATAGGAGATGGGCCGGGGCATGGCTGCCACGCCGGTGATGATGCCAGAGGCAGGGTCGTAGCATTGGATGGTGTCCGTGGCCTCGCCTGTCTCACTCCGCCCGCCCAGGATGAAGATCTTTCCATTACACACGGACATGCCACAGCTCTCCTGCACAGACAGACACAGATGGAGAAAGAGGGTGAGACAAACTGACTAATATAATCGCTGCCTAATATGTTTAGTGGATCACACTTAGGAGCCACAGAGTGGCTGAATTTCATGGCTAGGTGATGCTTAAAGCATTGATCAGTGCAGAATGTAGGCATCCATTTTAATTACATCCAAAGTAAATGACCCCCTGTGATGCTTCAAAAACTTTCAGCATGGTAGTGAAAATAATTCACAAGACTCTCAAGAACCCCCTAAAAGTATTACACAACTCTTGTAGCACAGCGACAATTGCTTACAAGTAATTATGAACTGTGACAGGGTTTTCTAGGATATGAGATCATAGGAGAGATGAACTGTGGTCTCACCAGTTTGGTGAAGGTGCTGGCCACGTGCATCCAGTAGTCCTGTGTCGGGTCGTAGCAGTAGATGGCTTTGGTCAGGCCACCAGCCACATAGATGAGGTTGTTGAGGGAGACGGCGGTGATGCAGCGCTTGGCGATGGGGATGCTGGCCCTCAGCAACCAGCTGTCCGTCTCTGGGTCATAGCATTGGACCTGGAGGTAGGGGTGAGGGAGAAGAGTGAGGCAGTGGGGTGGGGGTGGGGGGCACGTGAGCTATTCAGGGTCTTTAAATAGCACTACTCATCCTGGTTGGACACACACAACCATACCAAAAGAGGCTCACTGGAGAGGACCCGTGGGTGGTCCGATACAGCTGTTGTATTTTTCCATTTCTCATGTTTTCATGTTTTGTTTGTCTCAGAGTTTCAGTTCCCCCACAGTGACACAGTGGAGACATTGTGAAATTGCTTCATTTACATTGAAGCGGCACAGTCTGACTTATGGGGCTCATATCTGTCATCTGAAAAATGTAAAAGGCATTTTCACAATGCAGACACGCTGCGCCAGATTAATTTACAGGCTTCCCAAGAGAAAGAACAAACGATAACCAGTTGGGCAACAGACACTATGCATTGAGGATTGAACCGACTCTCTCCTGACATTACAATGCGGCTCGTCTTTCTGCCTGGGCCCTCTTGGGCTCTTGGGCTCTGATCTCCCTTTGGTGGTGGTCAATAATACCACCGGCAGGCATGCCAGATGTCAGGCGAGTAGAAACCTGAGGGGCGGAGGAAAGGCCAGCTTCTGTGAGGACTGACGCTGTGAGCCAAGAGGAACACAAAACAAGAATGGAAAAAAACACTCGTCTAGCACAGGTGTGTACTGAGGTCCACCAGGTAGAACTCTCAAGCACACCCACACACACACACACACACACACACACACACACACACACACACAGGGGCGAATGTGTACATAAACACATACAGGTGCGTATACACACGTTTACACACAGACACAGGTGTGCACATGTCTACACACAAAAACAAACACACAAACACACACACACACACACACACACACCTGTAATGGCCAACAAAACAAATAGTGGCCTCCACCTCCCTGGCTTCGGGCTTTACTGAGGAACTGCTGCTCTGGTGAGCAAGTTACACAAAGCTCTCCCAAATTCAAATACCACGCAGAGTGGATTTCAAATGCCTGCAGGTGCTCGAACAACATGTGCCATTGTCAGCGTTTGGAGACTGTTAGATTTCACATAGCTAGCAGCCGTAATGAGGGTGACTCCTTGTTTGAGTCAGTGAACCAGTGCGTTGACCTAATTTTATGGCTTTCAGGCACAACACGTCAACACGTTGACTGATTTAGGCATTATGAAAAGATTACACAACCCGCCAAATAAAAGCCCATTAGTACAGGTGAGGCATGGTGAGTGCACCCTAAACAAAAGAGATGCTGCAGGCTCCTGGTGGTTCAGCCCCTATGCTCTACTTGGCCATTAAGGACAGGCAACAGGAGGCACTTGTCTTCCATTATAGAGGTCTTCCCTTCCATCACAAAGACAAGCTGAGCCAGGGGAACAATGTGAGGAAGGTTAGGAAGGTTGGACATCTGTCCAATCAGTGGCGTTCGCTCATGTCTGTGTAGACAGTCTCCCGTATCTCTCTATGGCCACAGAGTAGAGCGAGTTTCCTGATTTATTTACTCCAGAAAATCAGAGATGCAGGATGTCAAGTGGGATGCTTTTGTGCTTGTCACAAACGTTTGCAAACAGTCCAAGCAGGACTTCCTGACGGGCCAGTATCAGATTAACTGAATGTCAAAAGGAAATCAGATGGGTATTTTTTAAACACGTAAATAAGTAAAAAGAATGAAAAGAGTGCAAGATATTATGGCAGGCATTTTGGGCATCCGTTGGCTATGTCAAAGACTCCACTCTCCTCGTTGTGATTTGTCAATGTGACAAAATGAGTTTGAAGTCATTGCTCTCAGTTGGAAATAAAGAGAGAAACATTTTTCTGGTGGTCAACTGACCTTGTCTGAGCAGTTGTAGTCGTCGGGTCCACCTCCAATGACAAAGAGCTTGCCCGCACAGCTGGCAGTGGCCGGGGAGCTGACAGCCTCCTTCATGGGGGCCACCTCCATCCAGCGGTTGGAGAACGAGTCGTAGCACTCCACACTGCTCAGGCGGCACTGTCCATCATAGCCCCCTACAGCATAAACCTGTAGACACACACATACACACACAAAAAAGCAGCCAAGTTGATAACAGCTTTACAGTAGAATTCCCTCAGCAAGTATGAGCATGCTACATGGCATTCAGAAAACAATGATCAAAGGACTACACACACACACACATACACACACACACACACACACACACACACACACACACACGCACACACACAAACAGTGTGGTGCACTGGATACGTCTTTTGGTCCAGCTGGTTTGTGTCCAACTGGAGTGCCAAAAGAAGGTCTAATAGATGCCTTCCTATTACCTCACATCTTTTAGATAGAATACATGTTAATAGGCTGCATATTATACTAAGCAGTTCCTGCATGGTTGTTTAAGTTAAGACTTCATGCATTCTTGCTTATCAGTAACCTCATCTAAAGGGCCTCGCTTCTTCCAAGACAGCACAAGACTTATCAAAACATTCCATCAAAACAGACACTCTGACATCTTGAAAAGAAATGACGACAAATGGTCATAAATTGCATGTCTGATATTTGGGCCAGCATCAATGCTTATCTTGCTCTACCTGCTTGCATACGTGTTCCCACACACACACACACACACACACACACACACGCATGCTACCAGAGCAGGGCCTCCCTGTCAGTGCTCTTCAGAGAGCATCTCATGTTCTAGCACATAGCCTGTGCTTCCCCACACTCATTCACATTCTGTACTTGACTCCACTTCTGCACTCTAGCCCTCTGGACCCCATAGATTGATTCTATGTAGCTTGAATGTTATTCTCTTTTGTAAGTCAATTTGGTTAAAAGCGTCTGGTAAATACATAAATGATATATGTAGATGGATGGCTTGAGGTATGTGTATGTGTTTGTGTGTGTGTGTGTGTGTGTGTGTGTGTGTGTGTGTGTGTGTGTGTGTGTGTGTAGTTTATCGATTTGCAGGCACGTGTTACAAAAATCAATATCTCACGAATATTCTATGGACGCAATTCACACCGGCACCTTAACTGAAAGTTGCCATTTGAACAACGCCACAAATGCCCTTCTGTCACTTCATCTCCGCATCAAGCAGCCTGCCAGATGGCACACATGAATTAGCACTGAGCTGAAAACTGAAGCTGACCTCTGAGAATAACAACACAAGATCTCAATCTAGACTATCAGGACATTGATAGTTTGACACACTGTCTGATCTGAGCAGTAGTTTCATAACTCACAGAGCTTCACAACAGAGAGCAGAGCAGAGAGCAGAGAGAGAGAGTGGGGGAGAGAGCGGGAATAGCCTAATTAAAAACCTACCCAGTAGGCATAAATCTAGTCAGCAAAAGAGGACCAATTGTCCTTTCATTCTCTTGTAAGACTATGATAGTATAGAAATATGAGACAATGACGTAAACAAACTGCCCCAGAGAAGAAGCACAAAGAAATGCTATTGTTGAGCTTCTGTTTGAGTGACGGTAAGAGGAAGGTGTCCATCAATGCTGGAGTCTGACCAGAAAGACGTCAACCTCCGCAAAGCAAAACAGGTGCTGTGACATTTCAGTAAGGTTACATGTCTGTAACCAGCCACCCAACATCACCCCAGGGTACACTCTCAAGTGCACGCTGACAGAGTTGAGTGACAACAACTCTATTCCTCTAGCACGTGTGTGCATGAACACACACACACACACACACACACACACACACACACACACACACACACACCTCTCTCATACACAGACATGTACATATGTACACATGCATCCAAGCTTTCTCTCTCTCTCTCTCTCTCTCTCTCTTTCTGTGATTCACACAAACACAAACACACACACACATACACACACACACTGGGGTGTGAGGTACAGTGCAGTTCAGAGTAGACTGTCATTGTTGCAGAAGACAAACAGCTGTGGTGTACAACAGGAAGAGGGGCTGATGGGAGATATCTTCACTGTTTCCTTAGTCACAGTCCAAAATACACAGAAAGAGAAAGAGGGAGTGAGAAAAATTCACAGAAAAGACAGAAAAAGGAGTGATGAAGACAGAGATAGAACAAGAGAGGGAGAGAGGACTGGAAAACCAAAGAAATGAAAAAGAGAGAAAGAGAGAGAGAGGCAGAGAGGGATGAGAGAGAGGCCTTGCTGTTGTTACAAAGAGGGACTCCTGGGAGGAAAACAAAGAGAGCTGACCTGCAATTTCCCATCTGCCTCGAAAACCAGTTCAACAGGAAGTGACAGCATGCTCACAACACACGCACACACGCACACACACACACACACACACAAGCTCAAAAGTGCAGAGTTCCTTTATGGCCCTACAAAAGTTTACATGACCTGGCCATCCCAGGGTAATTACCACAATAAGAAAACATGCTGGAAGCATTAGGCAGCAACTAGATCGCTACATGGAAAAAAATCACCACAAACCCCCTTGGAATCGCCTAAATGACAGGACGGTAAATCTGATGACTCAACTAATGAATAAAAAAGATACAAGGACAAAGAAGAGAAAAAGAGAAAATCTTCTTGTGACAGCCTGACATGAGGACAAACAAGCAGGACTGTTTCACACAATTTCCCCTTTAATTTCAGAGGGGCAGAAGTTCAGAGAACTAGTTCCTCTTGATGGAGGAAGTTACATTACAAGTGGACATTTTCAAGAGGAGGGCGTTCATCCAACTGACTCAACCTCCTCAAAAGCACTGTCTTCTAAAGGCTGGAATGCAGCAGAGGTGATGACAAGGTTTGCTCTCAAAGGGTCTGAATCTCCACCAAGAGCCTCTGCAGACTCCTATCTGAGGACACAGTAAATCAGAGAGACGCAGACATCTCCGCCCTACTGGCAATCTGTAAGTGTTTCTATATTCCGGAGAGACCAGCCAGATAGCATACCAGAGAGAAACACAAATCTGAAAGCCCACTACAACCATCCTCCCCTGGCCAGTGCTCAAGGGGTTGAAAGAGGTAAAGATAGAACAGTCTCAACAGAGAGCCTAAGAAAACCACTGCTGAGGAACTTGTGAGGAGGGACAATCAGAGTTATGAAAGGCACCCAACAGGAACTAATTAAGGGCAAGGCTTGACCCACATCCGGCCCAGAACTCTTCCAGCTCTGGATCATGCCTAAGACTGATATCGAAGACTGATGTCACTGTGTGTGTGTGTGTGTGTGTGTGTGTGTGTGTGTGTAATATAGTAGTGTTTTCAGCCTTAACCTGTTCCTTGATGAGTCACAAGTGTTGCTATGTATGGAAGTGTAACAAGGATGTAAGGGTGGTGTATTCACTAAGTTGTAAACAAAGATTGAGATGACAAAGATGACACACACGCACACCCAAACACTCAAATGCTCACACAAAAACACAAACACTCACAAACATGAAGACAATCGAATCCCAATGCAACACACATTTGAACTAAACAAGTTGCTGAATTAAGCCATAAGTATGCATTTTACCATCTGGAAACTACAACACCTCAAGCCAAGAGAGCCTCTGCCAAAGGAATGTGTGTCCTGACTGTTGAGTACACATATCCATGCTCCACATCAAGGCCACAGCACATTTGTCGCCTGAGTACCCAGGGTAACACTCTTCAAGGACTCCACTATTATCCCCTCTCATCATCCACCCACACACACACAACCCACATGCTCTATACTACACACAAAAACGCAGACGCTGTGTCCTCCTGCCAGTCCTCTGTATTGCTGTTGCACATAAACACACTTGCACACTGAAGCTGGAACTGTAAACAACTGGCAGACAACTAGGGCAGAATCATGCATGCATTTTTAACATCTGGAACCCAAGGAATTCCAAGCCAAGACAAGCCTCCTCAAGTACTGTACTTCATACTTCACCCCACCACACACTCACACACAACACACTATACTCTGTAACACGTATATAACAACACACACACAAATAAAGATGCACACACACACACACGCCATTCATCTGTGTTGTGATTGTACAACTTTTGCTTCCCTAGAAATCTGCTGGGCTAGCACACCACTGGCTTAGGCAGCCTGCCAACATGGCATTTTGTAACAAACAGGTGGAACGACATCTCCTACTTAACTAGGGCGATCAACAGGTTTCACCAGGGTGCTACTGGCCCATGTCTGCTTATGAAAACACTCCAAGAAAAAAACGCCTGATGGGTGGATTCTTTTTCTTCTTTTACTTCTTCTTCTTCTTTTGGCTTCAAGCACCAGTTTCTGAAAGCGTTCCTAGAAAAAAAAAACTCAAAACAACAGACTGTGAACTAAGGCAGAGTGTGCAAACCCAATTCCTGTTTGCTGAGTTGAAATGGATGTACTCAGGACTGGACTCAGGGCTGGAGTGCTGCAGGGGACTCTGGTAGGGGCTGCATTAGTTAGAGGGGCCCTCTAAATGCAAACACCAACTGCGACCCGCCCTTACCCGGAGCGGAGCCCAGAGCGGATTTGCAACCACATCAGAGCCGCCTCTGGGACAGCTGCGATCTGACAGCAACCACAAACATGAATGCATTTGTGCATGCCAAAAAACAATCAACCTCGTTTCTGTCTGTGCGTGCCACAATGCAGCACATTGTCTTCGTCTAGAAAAGAATTCTAAATACATCTATTCTACTACACACCACATAGGACACATAAAGGCATGTTCACACAGTATTCACACAGGCCTTCTCATGTGCTTAGGTTCACATTCTCTGATTCCAGGGCAGTGAAGGTGTGGGAAGGACCAGGGGTCCTTGGGGGTCTTGATGCCTTTCTCCCAGATATAGCTATACTGCAATAGAGGCTTTTTACATCAATTGATCCTCTTCCTACTAATGCTGTTTTTTTGGAGCCTAGAGCACTGGGATCTAGTGTGGCCTGTCTTCAAGTGGGCCTGCCTGTTGATTTAGCCTGGCCAACATGATGTCATCTGCAGGCCTCATCTGTGTTACAACATCATGTCCATCGAATCCAAAGTTAACAGCGCAATCACTCGACTTAAGAGCACAAACTTTTTGAGTTAGCATCACTGGGCTGGGATTGTCCTTAATAATTGGTGGGGCCAAAGGGTGCGTTTCCAAAGTCATATAGATTCCTATTACTCTACACTACATGAGTCTGTATTCCTTCTGTATAGCATAAATAAGAGGCAGACTCAGACTAGTTTGGGCTGGATCCCTTCCAATGACTGCTGCTTTCGGAAAAATATTTTAAACAAAACCACAAGAGCACTACAGCCAATATGCATCACCGGCGGCGCTATGTAAAGTAACAAGCTATTCCACACCTCAGACACACATAATTACATCTACACCTCGCCCGGCGTGCATTATAGACTGTCATGCATGATCCTCAGTTGATAAGAGGATGGCTCAAGTCCTGTGAGTTCTGATTGACCTACCTTCCCCAGGAGGACGCCCATCTTGTGACGCCAACGGCCCTTGTTGAGGGAGGCCACCCGGATCCAGAGGTTGAGCTGCGAGTTGTACATCCACACATCCCTGCTGTTGATGCGACCACCTGAAAGAACAACAAGAGGGATCAAATCCAGTTAAACAATCTACCGCAGCAGCAGGGAATACTCTGTTGCCATTCGTCATCTAATAACAGCTACAGTAAGTGATCACACGTGTGTGTGTGTGTGTCTGTTCATCAGTTTGAGGTCCCAGCGCACACTCTCTCTATCATAACAAAGTAAATTCAACCTTTTAAATATGTCTTGCTAGGGAAAACATTTTACAATAAACACCACATTGGAGTAATCGATAGTTATTGTTACTGACATGATTATTGCCAGTATATGTTTGTAACAATTTTTGACAATAACAAAGAAGCCACATCACAAAGCTTCGATTGTACTCCTCAACGCCACCTCAACTCTTCACCCATCTGTGCAAGATCTATTGGTGATATAAGAGAAACAGCCAGAAAGTCAAATTTTTCTTTGTTTGGATGAACTTTATCCCAGAAAACATTGCCCTCTCCCTAACTGAAGGGGGGCAAAACAGGCTATAAAAATAACAAGCATTATGTGTGTGGTATCTGAGCTGTGAGAAAGAACATGTGTTTTGAGTTTGAATCCCAGAGTAAGACACAGGGCATAAACACAGCATGTCCTGACAGGTTCTTCTTCTCGCTTATTACATTCTTAGAACAGGTATTAACACAGAACCACGGAAAAACACTGAGCCTGGATTGAGACTTCCTGTTTCTCTCCACTTTATCTTTTTTTTCCCCTGAATAAATGACAGTGCTCTTGGATGGAGAGGGGGTGGGGGTGGGGGGGGGGGGTAAGGGGGTTCTCTGCCTTAGAAAGTTGATAACATTCAAGCCAGGCAAGTGATTCTCTGACACAGTCACGTGTCCTACAGGCTCAGACACAGTACCTTACCTTAACACATACAGCACCTGTCTCCCTCGTCCTCTACAAAGTCACACACACACACAAACACACACACACACACACACACACACACCCACACACAAATATACAAAGACACAAAGACACACGCACACATATAGACAATGCCAAAGAGACAAGAACAACACCCAACCACAACCTTGGTAACAAAGAGGCCCACGTTGAAAACAGTGACACTGTAGCGTCAGTACTTTGTGTGGGAACAAAGAATTCTAAAACCTACCATCCCATAGAGTAATCTGTTTCCTTTCCTTCCTTTCCTTTTTTTGACAAAGAAGTGAATTGTGGAGCGCAAAGAAGGAAGGGAAAGACCACAAAGCGGAGGAAACCTAATTGAACCAAAAGTGTGAAAAGTCTGAAGATATAAGCATCACAGCAAAGGGAAGAGGGAGGATACCCATGTCAACATCATCAAACAAGACTCTGTGTGTGTGTGTGTGTGTGTGTGTGTGTGTGTGTGTGTGTGTGTGTGTGTGTGAGTGAGAGAGAGAGACAGTGACCACCTTCTCCTTCTGGGTTTTAAGCCAGTGCTGAGATGTGGTGTGTGTGTGTGTGTGTGTGCGTGTGTGTCTGTGTGTGTGTGTGTATGTGTGTGAGACTAGCAATTCTGAACGAGCATGAAGAAAGCCTCTCAGTTAAAACAAAAAAAGACTGGTAAAGGAAGATCTGTGTTCTCACTCAAATGACTTCTGCTGTAAACCAGGAGCTAGAGATTAGTAAAATGAACTCAGAATGTGTTTTTTGCTCACAATAGAAATGGCTTCTCACGGCAGACCGTACGTTAAAGTAGGAACCTGACTACTATAAACAGGAACATGTGAAACAGTTCTCTATTTTACGGCATCTCTCTCTCTATCTCTGATACACACTGATTGAACTGACTGACTGAACTTGACGAGAGTGTTGTCACTGCAATGGAAAAGGGATTTTACCAGATCTGTGGTGGCCCTCACAATGTTTACTCTTTTTGACCAGTCTGGTGAACCTCCCCATGACAAAGGAGATACAGGAGAGAGAGACAGAGAGAGGGAGAGATATGTTTGCTTTATGCCTGTGGAGAGGAGACTAGACAAGTCAGCCAATGAGACACACACTCACACACACACACGAGCGTGCGCACACACATACACACACACGCACACACGCGGACACACACATGCACACGCACATACACACACGGACACACACACACACACACACACACACAATGACATTTCAAAAAGTCTCGACTGGGAATACTCTCAGGAATGTAGGAGCTTTTTTTTTCGATGCCTGAAGCCATGTCCCCAGATAAAGAGTGCACTAAGATAACGGACATACAGACGACACCTCAGCAAATATCCACACACAAATGTTTACAAACACCTGTTTTCTAAACATGTTCTCGCCATAGAAATTCAATATTTTCATAGAATCGAACTCTCCCAAGGCAACAGGGAAATGCTGGTGTTTTCAGAAGGATGACATTCAGATCCTCTGCAAACTTGACTGTTGTCTTAACCCTAAAACCCCAGGGCTTTGTGTTTTTAAGGCAATCCCCAAGGCCCTAAGATAAGAAACCTCTCTTTCTTGCCCTCCCACTCAGTCTTTGTGGGTAAATACTATCAGCAGAAGAGGACAGAGGGGCTGTGGGGTGACCAGGTCAGAAGTGCTGGTGTCTGCTTCTCGCCTCTAACATGATCCAGTTTTAAGCTGCAGCTCAGCGTAGCCCTGTCTGGAGCCCCGCCAGCGCACGTGCGGCCGAAATATTAGGAGAGAGGGAGGAGGGGAGCGAAGGAGAGAAGGAGTGGGGACAGGAAGAGAGAGAGACAGAGAGACAAGGGGGAAGAGAGAGAGAGAAGGAGGGGAGAGAGAGAGTGTGAGCGAGTGAGTGAAAGAGAAAGAGAGAGAGAGAGAGAGAGAGAGAGGCACAGGCACAGGCAAAGGAAAGAATGTTTACAAAGGAGAGTGGTAAAATCTGTACAGTTGGGGGAGGAGAAGGGGAGAGGCTGGAGTCAGATATGAAAAACAGAGACGGAGAGAAACAGAAGAAGAGAAAAAAAATGGAGGGAGAAAACAGATCACGAGAGAGAAAACAACAAGGTAGAGAGCTGAAAGCCCAAGGGCATCATATACAAACCAGCACCTACAGAGAACATACAGAGAAAGCAGTATGGAGGGGGGGAAGAGCAGGGAGTACAAGCGAAGGGGGAAGGGTAGTGATCGCCTTTTTCAAACAGCTGCTGGCAGGCCCACCGACAAAAGACACGTGAGAGCAGAAGTACGTACGCTCTCAGACCCCCCTCCCACCCCCTCGCTCCTCTCTCTCCCCTGACTCTCTCTTCTCCAACCCCTCAGTCTAACCTTGTGTCAGCTCTCTTTCAGGCCTCTCTCTCTCTCTCTCTCTCCCTCTCTCCAGCCCCCATCCTCTCATCTGGGTTATCTCTCCACGGATCTCTTTCCAGCCTGTCTGGCAACTTGCAGTCGCAGTTCTTAGCTCAGCTCAGCTGTAGAATGCAGTGAGCGTCTTTGCATTTGACACCACTGTCTGGGCGAAAACACTCAGTGAGCTTGATATGGATGGATATTTATGGTACTGTACATGAACACGACGAGCACACTTCAGCCAACCATGCTGACCAGGCCCTGTAGAACGGATGACTCACACAATGTTACTGCATTACATCAACAGACCTGGATAAACATATCTGTCTTGAATATAACTTTGAGTAAATCTGACTATAAATGGTACAAACTGTTAAGGTCCTAAACCACAATCAAGTTTTTTTTTTTTTTTTAAAGCACAGCAATTGAGAAGCGTAGCAATCGCATGTTGAGAAGTGAACTCGCACAGCGAGTGTGTTGCCCTGAATGACGTTATTGTTCCGCTCATGTAAAAACATGAGCCAAAGTTGCTTTGCTTTATGGGGGAGGTTATGAGATGACTTTGGTGCCTGTGCCCATCCCATAATGCACTGCACCGGTCAACACAGCTCCAGTGAGGCAACAGGGCCCTGGGGCAGTTGACGAACTCACACACGTTGCTTCACTTTTTTTCCTGAGACTTAGCACATGTTGTGCTTAAGTGCTGGTGACAAAGCACCTCATTTGCACAGCTCTAACTACAGCAACAACATTGCAACTTTTTTTCTCTTTTGTTTATTTTGCTTTTATTCTCTCCCCTTCTTTGCTTCCCAGGATCATTTCACACTAAGACTGGCAGTGGCTATACACTTGACAAATTTGTTGCTATGAGAAACAGTAACCACAATCAGCCAAATCAAAGCACTGCTCAGACTGCGGATAGAGGTTTGCTCACCTGAGACCAGGATGTCATTTCTGAGGGCGCAGACGGCGTACTCTGACTTGGTGAACTCGGGCAGCTTAGCCAGAGACTTCCATTCGCCCGTGACGGGGTCGTAGCACTCGGTGTAGGGTAGGTTGAAGCCACCCACTCTCTCGCAACCTCCCACCACCACGATCACCTCAGAAAAGCCTGTGGACCTGCGGGGGGGGGGGGGGGGTTGACAAAGGACACCAGTCAGACAAGGACAAAAAATAATAAGGAACTTCCAGAAAACATTTCCATTTCCAATTACAGAGGAAGAGAGTGGGAGTCTTTCTACAAGCGTGCAGTCATATTAGGTGTCATGCCAAGACTTGGCAAATTAAGAAACTTGGAGGAAATACTGACACTGAGCTAACCAATGTGGAGAGTTTAAACACACTTTTCAAGCCAGATGCCTGGAAAACACACTGTTGGTTTTGATGCACTGTTCGAACATTCTAACTAAAAGAGGTCAGTATCAGTCAACAGCAGGTGGGATAATTGTAGATTACTGTTTCTTTTTAAAGCATCTGACAGGTACACGCACACACACAGAAAACCACAGGTTGGGAGAGGAGGCTGACTAAGAAGTTTGTCCCCAGGGCTTCCGTGGTTGATGCAAGGACTGCATGTTGCCGTTGGAAGAGTGAAGGGGGGAGGCAGGAGGTGCTGTCTCTCCAACAGACGAGGCAAGGTGCCTAATCTGCCTGGATACTGACACCTCAAGCTCCCGAGGGTGTGGGGAATGGAACGTGTCTCCCAGACAGCCGCCGCCATGCGCATTCCTCCTAAACTGGAGTTTGGACTCAGTGAGGGGAGAACTCTTAGCCTGTGACTTCCACCCCTGTGAACCATGACACCTCGGTGCCCAGTGTGAGACTCATCCCTAAAGAAAGAAACAACTGAACCTTCTGCCAACTACATTAACACAGCTATATCAGTGTAACAGTCACCAAACACTTTCAGTAGCTTTGGAGAGACACTATTTTCCTTCTTAGGTCCCACTAACAGATTCCAATAATAAAACAATGTTGTTATGATAACTACTACACCAACAAACTCTTCGTAGACTTTCAAGTGTTTTTTTCCGGCGTTTAAATAAAAATCAACAGAAAGACGACTGCCTTCACCACTCTAAAGGGTACATAGAGGACAGGAAAGGTAGGGCGCACTTTATGGCAGATTGCAACACCACAGTTGCTAGGCGGAATGTGTATAGACAAGTCACGGTAATTTCCCCAGTCAGGTGAGAGAGAAAAACAGGTCTGTGACTGTTCTTTGCTCTACAGAGGCAGCGGCTGTTAGATTTGTTCTGTTGGCCCCAATGCAGGACTGTTGGCTAGCTTTGCATTTAGTCAAACAGTTCGTCCCAAACAAAGCTTTCCTGACACGCTAGACACTTGATCCATAAAATCCTTTCTGCGATTTTATCTCTCCACATGCACTGTTAAAGCCCAAGAAAGGCAAACAGTTTAAAACAGACATTACAAAACACCTGCCTTTAGGTAAAAAATGCGAGGGCAGGCTGCTTTTTTTTTTATCTCTCTCTCGATTGCCTGGATGCTTTTAAGCCTGCAACAGTCTCCGCTAAGCTATAAATATCCTTTAATTGTGCAGTTCAAGTTGGTCAAGTTGGTAACAGCCAAAATTACATGGTTGAAAGGCAGACAAGACCTCTAGGTAACTGTAACACCAACGCCTGTAAACAAAGCCGCATTTTAAATGAAATCAATTATATTCCTTCAGTAAGCTTAGACTGTTTTAAAATAACCTGACAGAAAAAAAAATATCTCAGGTTAGCACCACTCATGAGCTTGGACAAGTCCAGGGGAAATCATCATAATTCAAAATACTCTTTAACTAGCCCAGGTAAGTGCTGCCACCTAAACGATAACCCAAGTAAATGCTATTTGCACCAGCTTAAAAACTCCTCACTGCAATACTAAGCCCTCCAGGTAAACCACCTGGCTCCTCTGCTGACTTAGAGCCCAGAGGTCACCCACCTGCGTGGTCGAGTCCTGGGGGACATCATCTCGTTGCCCAGCACGTGGTAGCGTCGGGCCTCGTGCAGCAGCTGATAGCAGTCAGGGTCCACCTGGATGAGCTGGTCGCCCTCCACCGTCTGCACAAAGTAGTTGGGGTGGAGCAGTGGCAGGCGCACGTGCTGGAGCAGGTCCTTGAGCACGGCCTTGCGCTCGGACGTGCTGTGATACACCCAACGCATGGCTGCCTCGAACACCATCTCCTCCTTACCGATGGTCAGCTCATCGCTAGCAATGTACTCCTCCAGCTCGTCCCTGCGCAGGTCCAGGAACTCCTCGTGCTGCGCCACCTCGGCGAAGTTCTGCAGGGTGTAGGCGCGGCAGCGGCTGGCCAGCTGTTTCAGAGAATGGGTGTCGGCGAAGCGGCAGATGCCCAGGCAGTTGCAAGGGTCCAGCTGCTCCTCGAGGAACTTGGCGCAGGCGTCACGCAGTGGGAAGATCTGGAAGAGGCTGGAGGTCTCAAAGAGGTACTGCACGTTGTGCGTGGTGATCTTGGCACGACCTGTGTAGACGTACTGCAGGAAGGTCTCCATGGCCTCGGCAAGGATGCCGTTGATCTCCACCAGCATCTCGCGGCTCTCACGGTGGTCATTGCAGAACATGGCACGGAAATAGCTGCTGCATGCCGAGAGAACAGCGCGGTGGCAGTGGAACTGCCGGCCCTCCACGCAGATTACCACGTCGGTGAAGAGGCGGTTGTCACGAAATTCATTAAAGGCCTGAAGGATGCCCTCTCCATGCAGGCCGCCCGAGCAGAAGTCGTAGGCATCGTCATGGCCACTCAGGTTCTTAGAGTCCACCTCAAACACCTTGCGCTTCACCGCCGGGGAGTCGCGCACTCCCGAGTCCTCCCGATTTAGCCTCCGGCCCAGGATCAGCACCATGGCTGCGCTGCTAGGTCCAAAAGCAACCCAAAGTCAAAGGCTGGCTCTGCAATCAGCACCTGAGGAAACCAAAAGAATCTGTTACAACAGGATTACACACAAGTCTTTCAAATAGCTTAAATGCTAGAGATTCTGTGCTGTGTCTGACTTGCTGTCAGCTCTTAAAGGCTATTCTCTATTATTATCACATGCCTGTACACTGAATTTGTTATAAGCAAGAATATGCTGAGGTGGGGTCTGGCCTACCCTTGCAAAGTCTGGTTGTTTAGGAGATAAGAATCCTCCACTTAAGTGCTAGGACACAAGTTCTGTTGCCTCAGGTTAGCTTCTAGTTCCAACACTGGGGAAGGCAATACAAGGAAGTTTTGCAAAACAGACGTGCCATGAGGCCTACCTGGAAATAACTCCTGAAGACATTTGTCAATAACAGTGGTGCCCCAAAGGAAGGGAACATTAGTTGAAAAGGTCAGTAAACTGTAAAAACGTGACAACAGCACCCCAGGTTGCGCAACTGGATGTGCAGAAGTGTCAATCAGGTTTGTTTTGGTTGTAGGAGGGATTGGGGTAAAGGAAATTTGAGACTTGCGTCATCTCAACGGCCACGCTTCATCAGCCATGATGTGAGAACAATACAATGCCTGGCGCCAAAAAATTGATTACCTCGAGATAATGCCAAATTGCTTCTTACTTGGTGAAATAAAAAAGTCTAACATTTCCATGGTTTCATTGCGTTTAAGGAAACCTTTTTTTTTTTTGAGAAACTGAGGCTAATTATACCACCACCAGTATAGGCACTACAATAAACTTACTTAGCAGGCCTAAGTAAACCTAGCCTTTTTGTTTACTTGGTCTTCATTAATGACAAATATATAAATATATATATCTACACAATAGCTCTGGGCTATAAAATGAATTTGTAAAGTCAACATGTCTACCTGTCAAGTTTATATTTACATTTAGGCTATTTATGTTTAGTTGTTTATAATTGCCTAGATCTACCAATTCCGTCAAAAAAAAATATCCCTACTATGGCATATTAGGCTATAACAGCATTCAAGACTATGCTGTAGGCTCTCACAGCGTCAATGACGAAGAATTGGGTTGTTTACAGTTACTCATACAGTGTTATGATTAAAAGTATAAACTCAATTAACTCAGCGATACTACTGCGTTATTACACGCAATACACATGTTATAATTCCTTTTAAGGCTATTATTTTCACATCTTTTATAACACAATATACGCTAATTACTCTATATATAGGTCACTGTTCAGGTCAATTAAATTTACAACTAGGGCGATCTTATCACCATTGTGAGCAACACGGACATTGCTCTTAACAACAATAACAAATAGCCAAACAAATAACCAAAACCAGAAAAGGAAGGAAAAAATCGACATTGTAGACATACTTCCTGCCACGGCCAATTTTCCATATTAATTTCAGATGCTCTTTTGTTACATGGCCCACAAGTTATGTGCAGCATTAGACGATGTGACGCATTTCATGAAATAGACTAGGGTCTGTTGTCTTACCTTCAGTGGTATCAAATAAACCTCTGCAAGAAATAGAGTTGTTGGAAAGTCCAGAAAAACAAAGTCCATAGGAAAGAAAGTGTCAGAAAGGCGCTTGTCCAAATTGTCAGTTTTACGTCGAAAGGTAAATATTCCGCGATAACCGTGTCATGTTGTCCCGGAGAGATTAAGTTGGCACAAAGAAGTCTGGAAAAGGACAATTGTGCAGGGTTATTTATGTCACATCCTCAGCACCTCTCTAATTTGACTGTGGTTGGGTGTTCATGGGAAGTGTATTTTTGAAAGTGCACACGACTAGAACTGTCGATGTGCGCAGAGACAGCACTTCCCAAAATCCTCCAGAGAGACATTCCACGTGGATAGGTTGTTTGCAAACAAAACAACGAGGAAGACGAATCGACCGTTTGAGGAAGTTGAAACCAGTGCTATTGACTGCCCGGTATATAGAGGGAAGTTGGTAAATAGACAGTATGAGACAATAAGAGAGTTACAAATCTTTTGACGTGAAATATAGCAGTCCATTTAGCAGATGTTTGACTATTTGGACACAAAAGACTTGTCATATCAACAAAGATCTTAATAATAAAGAACACGAACTTGAGGCCTTTATTCACTCTCATAGCTTGATTAAGTGTTTGCCATACAAACATGGCCTATTTAAAGGCCTTTATAATGTTCGCTATTATGCTCTAAGAACAGCTGGGGTGAACATTAACATATTTCATCTGAGGACACTTTGTCCACCAGCGGAAAGAAAACAACTGTTAACTCTTTGTGAGACTTTGTGGAAAACAAGTTTTTTTCCCAGGGACTTGGCACCCTCAAGTGGTGTATCAGTGAAACATACTCAGCTTAGACGTCAAACGTTTCTTTAACCTTTGCAGGCCCAGAAATTTCAATAATGTTGTATGTTATTGGATAAAATTCAGTACCATCATAGTTGCACTGAGCAAACAGCATGAATGATTTGTGAAGTCCACTGCAGGCATGTGAAATGTTGGCTGACAATTACTCATCTCATCAGTGGCATCTTAAAGGCCTGGGCCAGGGCTGGCTTTAGCTTTTACGCAGCCCTATCCCAGATTTGAGTTTTGCCATCTCTTTTCTAGAAATACCATTAAAAAAACATAAAAAAAGAAACTTATTGTGGGCAAATGGCCTAGACTGCTAATACCAGGAACTGGCCCTTGCCTGGGCATTCACTGTAATGGAATTACTGTTTCCTTATTAAAGTGTATCTACATCATGAGGTACAATGTAAAAAGGAGTGTATCAAAATGTAATTGGCCAACTATGTACTAAATGTGCAGACATGGCTTATGGATAGAGGATCAGAGTTGTGACTAGAGGATAAATCGCAGGAGATAAGAGCGAGCCAGGTATCTATTTACTGCTGCTTCCTGGGCACTGTGTGTTCAGTGACTCACTGTGCATAGGTTAACAGAGTAAAGCAGTATATATATACACTACCGGTCAAAAGTCTGGGATTACTTGTAAATGTCCTTCTTTTCCATGCAAAACTATTGAAACACAGCAAATGAACAAGTCATGCAGTCCTTATTAGAGACAGAATTAATCATTTTATTTGAAATGATGAATGTGTTCTTGATGAATGTGTTTGATGGTTCAGGGCTTTGTGTGGACATTTAGATTCAGCCTTTGGCTTAGAAAGGAAGAGTAGGTAAACAAAAGCTGTTGTTGAGTAGAGGTGTCCTGCCGGCTCAATCAGTCAAACTAAAGTTAAATGCCCCTCATAATTAATCTGGATTTTAGCTGTTAACATAACTGGACATAAAGGGTCTACTGACTCTTGCCCGCAAATGTTTATTGTATTCATATGTAATTACCAACCGGTCAATCCAAAAAATAATCCACAGGTACACAAAGCAAAAAGCAGAGCAAACCAAACAAAAGAAAAGATACACATGACAAACATGAAATGCTGTGGTATTAAAAGGTTCCAATGAGCCTGCTGTTTGGCTGGGTATGAACACATGGTGAAACAGTTATGTCTCAGGACTTACAGCAGATGTCCGCTTCCACCTAAAGAGGGAAAACAACGCCCCAGACAAGTCCCTGTATCTCAGCCCATACAGGTATGGAGCCAGAGCCTTGGGCAGCAACAGCAGCACATTGCAAACGATCAGCGAGACCCAGAGATTGGCCTGCAGATCCAGAGCTCTCTTGCGGCAGTACAGCAACAACTCTATGACCAGCAAGAGCATGGGACAGAAAGAGAGGAACAGGTGCAGGAAATGGATGAGAAAAGTGCCCCTGGCGCGGGACGAGTGCTCGCCTCGCCACACGCCCACCTGCCGTGTCTGCCAGCACAGCGCCAGGTAGCCTGAGAGCATCAGGAGCAGGATGACCAGGATGCCTGTTACTGTCAGCAGCATGGACACCTGCAGGGGCCAGGAGTGGCTGACCGTCAGGACCAGGACCAGCGGCAGAGAGCAGATGTGCAGCGAGCAGGAAGCTGAGGCGTGGTACCACAGAAAGGTGCCGACTGAAAGTGCTGGGAAGAGCATTGACAGCAGCCAGATGGCAGCAATGGCACCCCAGGTGTGGGACGGCGGCCAGAGAGCCAGGTAACGCAGTGGTAACAGCACGGCCAGTGAGGTGTCCAGAACCATGGCCTTGGCGCTAAGGATGCCGGCCATGTATAGCACCCCCATGAGAAAAAGTAAGGCAGCACAGGCGTAGTCAGACATGAGCACAGCGCCCACATTCAGACACGTGCTAAGCATGTAGACAGACAGGAAAAGCAGGTCGCTGAGCAGAGCATTGGCCAGCAGGAGGAAGCGCGTTTGCTGGCGGAGGCTAGCTTCAGCCAACACACGCGCTAGGATCAGTGGAGTCGCCAGCCCTGCTGCCAGGAAGCCCAGGATGGGGCACACCTGCAGCAGCCGAGAGTGCCGCGGTGGCAGGAACACGCTCCACTGGAGGGCAAACAGCTCCACCTGGCTCTGTGAAGCGTTGGGGCCTTGCGACAGGCGAATATGCTCCTCGGCGAACCCTGAGCCGTTGTACCAATTTCCAAATGCACACAACAGAGACATGAAGAAGTCCCCTTCCTCCTCTATGGTAGACATGGTCAGTACACTGCTCTGAAGTGGAGTGCCCATTCTCACATCCTGTTCTCACAGTTTACATCTGACAGTGGAAGCACGACTGCTTTAGTTGGCTGAGCACACACATACTAGGTGATTAGGTGACAGGAGGACAGCAGGGATTGATTGAACCGTGATGCACCTGTTGGTGTCTCCTGGGAGACACGTGCTTAAGTAAACATTTGGGAAGAGTACAAAATGGACACAAGTGATCTTTTTAACTACAACATTGCCATCTGGAATGGGCCTGTAGTGACAGAGCTTACATAAGGAATAGATAGCAAAGGTTTGCACATTTGTTCGCTTTATTGTATTTTTATTGTTATGTACTTTATTTTACAAATGTTATGATCATAATTTACACTGACATAGAAGTCAGTCAACACAGTCAACATAAACACAAGCAATTCTGAAGGCTGTGAAAAGATGAAAAGAAGATTAAATAATGTAATCAATACATTATAAATGATTTTTTTTTTACATTACAAAGATTGCAACTTCTAAATTTTCTGGCAATTAGAAATATACTTATATGAAGTCAATTTAATATTGATACTGGTCAGTGCAATATGTTATTGAAATATTTATCGGTATAAATTATTGCTGATTGGTTTTGTGCACTTTTAAAAGGGCCAATACCACAAAATCATGATTGTGGCTTCAGTTAACTGCAGTTTCTTTCTCCTTAACTTCGTCTTTACTCAAGGTAGTCTTAAATATGACTGAAAATTATGTCACATCTAAGTAAAAAATGAGCTGAATGTGTTAACAAGTCAGTTCAGCACAGCAACTGCAACTCCAAATTTTTACCTGATATTTTTGCATTCAAACAAGCTTCAGATAAACTGTACTTCCCTCAAAATATACAGTTACTTTGAGAACACTTTTTGGCGACTGCATCCAGTGAAGTAATGCTGTGATTTTCAACCACTCAAATTTTCAAAAGCAGTAATTTGAATGCAACTTCATCTGGTAACTGTGTAGAATTTTCATGTGAATTTTCATGTTTTCATACATGTTTGATACAATACTGTGCTGTTTGTCCAATTTGTTTAAAATAAACCTACTACCTACTGATTACTAGTGAAATTAAGAGGGGCTTAAGCTCATATGCATTTGACTTTACTTGGCTAGAGCCAAACAAAGGAATACTGGTCCCGGAATTAGTGTAACTTACAAAGTACCTGCATTCAAAGCAACAGACTCTTACATAAAAAAGAAGAAGAAATGTAATCTATTTTAAATGTAAAGATACAATGAAATTACATTTCAATATTTATTAAAAACAATGTAATAAGCTTTTAAAAAATAAGAGTGCTACATATTCATTTTATATTATAGCTGTTGTTTGTTAAATACTACTTTATTTTTTGATGCAAACAGTGTCTTAAAGCAACACATTAGAGTAGCACTTAAAGTATTTAATTAAGATTAGAAGTCAATTAAACTGTCCAAAATCATGCAATGCATACACATGCTGAACAGTACAATTAAATTTTAATGTAAATGGTGCATTTTTAGACAATGTGCAGTATTATTAAGTGCACTTAAAGACATTTATTTTCCAAAAGGGAATGGAAGCCATCACAATGTTATTTCTTAAAGGGGTCAAAGAATGGAAAAGCCTTTTTCCCTTGGCTTCGTTGAATTAGGAGAGGCTATGCATGGCTACAGAGCTGTCATGAATGTGAAACATTGTTGAGCCCTCCTTCATATGTAAATCCTGAAAATGGCCACTAAAAATGGGTGAATTAGAACAAAGCATGGCTGTGATGTCATGTACGCAAAGTCAACTATAATTCAATTGTGGTTGCTAAAGGGGGTGCCATTTAGCCATAACAGACCATTTCAATCCTCAGCCTAAACATTCGATGGTAATAGGGCTTAAGTAAAATTGCATTTCAGTTTATTTTGGTGAGATCAAAATGGATAAATTCTAAGTTAATACCAGAGAAGAAGGTATAATGCTCATTCACCCAATCTATGACCTCTTTAAGCTATAGTGACACTTGAAGCAAAGTGGCAGTGTGACAAAGCAGCACAACACAACCCAACATCTGTTGTACCATGGCCCCAAACATCAGGACTGACATATGTACAGTCTCAAAGAGAGTGAACATGCATGACACTGCAGTTGAAAGTATCCTTTTTGCTGTTCTGTGTTCTGTCAACATGTCTTCCCTCGTCCAAGAGGCAGTTCAGTGTTAGGGTGGTGTGTGTGTGTGTGTGTGTGTGTGTGTGTGTGTGTGTGTATGTGCGCGAGACGTATCCACAGTTAGGACACCGTGCTCACCTGACTGAGCTGGCGTCTCTTGAACAGCATCTGCTTGAGTGTGGTGTAGATCTCCCGGTAGCGCAGGCCATAGAGGTACGGCGCGAAGGCCCGCGGCAGCATCATGAGTACGCTCATGTTAATTATGTTCACCCACATGCTGCTCCGCTCCCACATCTGCTGACTCTCAAACAGCGCCAGCTCCACAATGAACACCAGGCCCGGCACAAAGTAAAGCAGTAGTAGTGTGCCATGCGCCAGGAGAGTGAGGCGCGCCCGCGAGTACGGTTGGCTCCAGATGCCAGAGTGCCGCGTCACGACATAGAGCCGCGCGTAGCAGTAGACAATAAGCAGGAAGCAGAAGATGGCGCCGACGGTGAAGTACATGTGCAGGCTCACCATCATCTCCTTGCCCAGGGCACCCACGGTGATCAGCACCAGGCAGAGGGGCAGCTGCTGTGGGGCCTCATCCTCTACCAGTTCCAGGATGACGAAGAGGGAGAGCGGGTACATGGACGCCAGCAGCCACAGGCCTGCCGAGATCTTGCAGGCGCGCGACGGCGGCAGGAGGCTGCCATAGTGCAGCGGCCAGCGCACGGCCACGTATGTGTCCACCACCATGGAGGTGACGCCCAGCACGGCGCAGCAGTAGGCCGTGACGGTGGCGGACAGCGCCACCTCGCATACCACTCGCAGCACGGCCACTCGCAGCACAGCGCACGTCACCATGACCATGTTGACCACGGCGAAGGCCATGTCGGCCACCAGCGTGTTGACCAGCAACAGGTAGCGGGTCTCCTGGCGCAACGTTGGTGACCAGAGGATGCAACCCACCAGCAGAGGATCTAGCACCAGCGTGCCCACTGTCAGCAGCATAGATGGGATGAGGAAGAGCTCCATGTGCCAGCCCTCCATGCCGTCCACCCACTTCGCCGACACATTGGTAATGATCGCGTAGGTCATTTAGACGGCTACAAGCTTGGAGTGACGGCTTTCTGGCAGTGGAATGCATACACAAGCTTGCTTTTATTTCAGGTCTTGAGTTGATCCCTTCAGTTATGCTCCTTCAAACCTTCAACACATAGAAAATGAAAGTGTGATGCTTAACTAAGAGCATTGTGAATTCTCAAAATAGTAAACATTGTCTTCATTCAAAAATTCTAAAAATGATATAAAACAGAAGATACTGAGCATAAGTTAACAAAGAAACTGACTGATACCATTTGAAGCCATAACAGAGAGGGGAAATACGAATCAGTTCCTGGAACACAATCTTTCCATGTGTTTGGGGACCTAAAAACCTAATTAAAAAATAAATATGGTGGCTGCTGGTGTCAAACATGTTGATAGTGTTTGTTATCATTGCACAATGTATGACAGGCATCTTATTAATTTGCTGTAATACAATGACCAGTGGCACTGAACCAAATAATTTCATTCCTGTCTGTCTTTACGTAATTTGGCCTACAAACCGAGCCACACTGTTCTCGTTTTGCATTGGTGAGTGACACTAGTCATAGTAACTGAGCAGACCTTGTATACTTATACAGTGCACACAACTACATACAATACTATATATTAATTAGCCATCGGACCAGACCTAAAACAATTTAAACTTCCTATCAGCCTAATTCTGAACTCCCTCATATTTAGCATTTAGAATTAACGATATTGGAAACCTAAAAATGATTTAATTCAAGATTGTGGTTTCTTCAATATTCATGACCTAAAAGACAAAATATTTCATTACGATTACATATATTCTGTCTGTTCCCATGCATGCCAGTAATTCAGGTAATGATGACTGTACAGAGTACATATAACAGGCTAACTGCTTCACACAAGCAGATATGAAACATCTTAAAAAAACAAATGTGTTGCCTGATATTCTAATGGCAAGTCTCACACTTTATGTTACAGGCTTTTATAATGTTTATCTTTCATCAAATCTATTCAAAAGGAAAGTACCCCCCAACACCAACCCATTCCAAAAAAAAGACGTCAAATAAAACATATTGACTAGTGATCAATAAAAAAAAAACAGGTCACACTTACATCCCCATCTTGTTGAAACGGCACAAACTGAAATCCTGTTGATGTTCCTTCCTTTGGCTCTCAAAGTTCTTCATGCTGGAAGCTGCCTGCTGGTGTTGCCTCTGCCATGCAATCGGTCGGTTGGATGGTCGACCATTAGTCTAATGGCTCTGTAAATCAATACAGCCCCAGCCTGTGCCTTCGCCACTCTTTATCAGTTCATGCGCACACTGTTGACTCATAGGAGATAATGCTACACAATACACCTGAAAAAGCCATACATGTGTGCCATGGTAACACATCTTGGAAAACAGCTCTCAAGTCAACCAATACCCCTACTCTTCAGCTCCCCCCCACCCCACCCCACACACAGCGAGAGGTCTTAACCAATACCCTTACTCTTCAGCTCACCCCACCCTACTACACACACACACACTGTGAGACTTCTTATTAGTTGCCTGCCATTAGACTGTTAGCAGTTTCTTATCATGTAATAAACTTAAAACATGCTATAAAAGGCCGTGCCATATGCTATACTACAGTCCTACTCATGTGAAGGCAGGGTATTATACTTCCTCGTGATGGTTCTGTGTGGAGACGGGCCTCACAATGAGACTGGCCAGGTTTCTGCTTATCTGTGTGGCATGAAGAAGCCAAGTGATGTATTGATGTGTTTTTCATTACTGATGTGAGTTAATATATACACACTGTATAATCAGTATTATCAAAACACGGCTAAAATACACGTGTTCAAATAATGTAAATACATTCTAAAACAAGGTCAATAATTAAACCCTGCCTTCTTTATTATCTGAATGCTACACTTAATGTTCAAATGTATGACTTCGCAATGTCCTGAAAGATGAGGCAAAAACAGAGTTTAATATTAAAGCAGTGCACTTTATTTATCATAGTCAACTAAATAAATACTCCTGTCCTTAACAGAATTGTCCTTTGAATACCAAATTCACCAGACATATCCACCGGGAGGCCTCATCTTTTTCTCTTGTTCTTCACGTATCCCAACTGTCCCATGTTTCCTCTCTTAAAGTCTGTCAAATCCTCATCTTTCTCCTCCTCATCCTCCTCAATATCCCCATATTCCTGGATTTTTGCATTGTCCTCATCCTCTCGTGAAATTAGTTTTCGGAACACGTCCAACTCCTCTTTGGTCGCCTTAGCAAACTGGGCCAGGTAGACATCCTCTGTGGCCGTGAGGAGGTCCTTGAGTTTAGGGTTAACAATGAGTGTCTGGCCTTTCTTGTCTGGTGTCTGGTAGAAGCCCCTGCGCTCCAAAAAGCAGTGCCTACAGCGCAGCTCCCCCATGCTCACCTTGAATAGCTTGGCCTTCACCATCTCTGCTTGCTTCACCCCCATACGGAAGTAGGCATACTGTAAGCAAGGGACATTAGAAGAGCACAAAAATTAATGTCAAAGTTCATTCATTTGAAAAATTCAGATTACTAAAATTAAAGTTAAATACATTTTATGATAAATTTTATCAGTCTTGTGTGGTAAGCCTGAAGCCCTTCCACCACTGTATGATAAGAAGTGAGAATAAGTAGTAAAAAAAAAAAAAAGAGAGAGCGAGAAAGCATGAAAAATACCTGAAATTTGTACTCAAGTTCATTGAGATCCCCCTCTACGACTTCTGGAGAATCCCGCAGTATGTCTCGTATTTGATGGGTAGTGAAAAGACATTTATTTCTCATAAACAGTACCGCAGCGTTCACTTTTTTGGCGGGAATTGTGAGAATTTGTGGATAGTAGCTGATCAGCCTCTGAATGCTACCTGGGCAGAACATGCAAGAGCAAATTATAAGGGACGTTTCCAATAAACGCTTTGACAATTGTCCATAAGAATAACCTTGAGTAGCTATATAACGCTACATGCCAATTTACCAACTAACCTTCAACAAGCCCAAGTTGCCACAAATTCTGGATTCGTTGTTGTATGACTTCTCCCTTCTCTGTGTACAAAGCCGGACATTTATCAAATATCTTGACAACGCTGGAGGAATTCAAACCCAGTGCTAAAAGTGCCGTAATTGTACATATGTCATGCAACTCTGGGGACCGTCTCCCCAGAGTTTTGGAGGCCCCTTCGTAGACCTGCTCAGCCTGTGTCTCGGTGAAACCCAGATCAAGCAGAGTTCGTAAAGACAGCTCAGTTCCATGTCGCTTTGGAAAAGCTCTTGGGGTTTGAGAGTCTTGTGTGTGAGAGCACATTCGACAGACTAACGCCAGCTGTCGTGCATTCCGCTCGACAGGAGAAAAAGGCTTCACAGCAAAACCTGATAACCTTAAACTCCATCGAACAACCTGCATGATAAAACACAATGTTACCGATAATGTTCCCGGAGCACCTCCAGCAGTAACCGTATCTATATCGCTAGTCATGGTTCGAACAGTCAAAGTAAAAGTGAAACTTCGTACGCAATACAGTGACCAAACCCCCCTCTGATTTCCTTTAATTTTGTATATTACTTAAAGAAAATTACCTGATGTCCACAAGTCCGGATCATTTTCGTCCGACAAAGAAATATTTTCGGGTGGAACCACGGACCACAAACTACAGTTCCACCAACCCGGATGGAAGACAATTTTCAACTTAATCTCCACTGATTACATTTACATTTACATTTAGGCATTTAGCAGACGCTTTTATCCAAAGCGACTTACAAAAGAGGATAACATTCAAGCTACAACACAATGAACTAACAAGGAGTGCATATTGCTAACATAGAATCTGCGCTGTTTTAAGTTGAAAGTGCAATAGTGTAACACAATGTAGAGAAATTAAATGATTAAGTGCATTCTCAAAGTTTAAACCAGGAGATATTCTTGGAAGAGCTTAGTCTTCACGAGTTTCTTGAAGGTGGAGAGGGTATCAGTTGATCTGGTAGCACTTGGGAGGTCATTCCACCAGCGCGGAACCAGATATGAGAAGAGTCTGGACCGACCTGCACAAGGTGTTGGCCGTGCTAGAAAACGTTCCTTAGAGGAGCGTAGTGGTCGTCGGGTGACATAGGGCTTCAGAAGAGAATTCAAGTAGATGGGAGCAGAGCCATCATTCACCCTGTAGGCCGAGTCATACAAAATTCACCTCAATTATTTAATTTCTGATTATTTAGTTTTTAGAGATTGCTTTGTAAAAGACTGTGCTTGAGTGCCAACCTTTTTTTAAACTGTACATCACCATGCAATAAATTCAGTCACATTTTCATGGCAAATGGATGGATGGATTCAACTTTATTCATAATATAAATAGGCAATTTTGAAATAATTAAGATGTTTGAATATAAATGATATACACAATTTAAAATGCATTTTCTTAAAAACAAACAAAAACCCTGACAACTTCTAAAAAGCTTTATGAAAGCTGCATGGATAAGGCTTGACCACAAAATTCTGTTGGACCAATTGCTTCCAGCAGAATGTGTAATTACTACAGCAAGTAACTACACCAATTTCTTTCAGTGCCTTGTGTGACTTAACATCTAGTATATTTTGCTGACCATACCAATTTCGTTAAAAAAATAAGTAAACCAAAATTTACTTAATAAATGATCATTTTCACACCATCACCATCGATACATTGCAGCTGAGAGCTGGCCCCGAGTTTCCCTGTGCCTCTTTAGGACAGTCTTACATCACAAAGCAAACATGTTCCTCTATGTGCATGGACGGATTGTTTCAATCTCTGAGGCCTGCATATTGACAATACATTTTTACAATTAACTGTTTCTTTTGAGGTTCCATTTAGCCTGAGTATCTTGACAGTGGGCCAGCCCGGTCAAGTGTTTTCAGTCATCAGAAAGATATTTTTGAAGTTCTGCCTCTAAAGCAGCCATGGACTTGTGCTCTTCCTCATCTTCTTCCTCATGTTCGTCTTCAAGCGGAGTGTCATTGTTGTACTGGAGATGGCCCTTGAGGTACAGGACATCATCATCATCATCATTGTCGTCGTCGTCGTCATCATCCTCCCCGTGTGGCCTTGGACTGATGTCCTGGTGATTCAGTGAGCCTGTCAGAACAAAGAAAAAGTTCCCAATGTGTCCCAATCAGTCACAAGAAACCACTAAAAACTAAGAAAAGGGGTATTAATCCTGTTATACAATATGCATCTCAATACACACTGAAGAGATTTTCTTCTACAATTTCATAAATGATGTATTGTTGAGATTGTAATATTGTGATTTGGGCTGTGCAATTAATCAAAGGAAAAGAATTAATCAATTAATTGTAATTATGCCTTAAAATGATTATGAGAACAGCATAATCAACATGCAAAGATCATCATCAGAGAGACAACTCCAGCTTCAGAAAGCAAACGTCCATCATTCCTTCTCTCTGTGCACACGTTATATAGCTAAAGAAGCTAATGATCGTGGCTAGGGAGGTTTGCAATGTGTCAGACTGGTTTACTACATATTACTATATTTTTTCAATTTGTTTATAAACATTTCTGAATTCTGAACTTTCTGAAGTTTTGTCTGGGGAAAAGAGATGTGCCATCATACAGTAACTTAACATGTATAGTGTGAAACTTAAATTTCCCTCCCTCACTCACCGTGGCCAGCAGGCAGCACCTCGGTCCAGCTGTACTCAGCCAAGTTGATAGGCTGCCGCAGCCAGGACTCCACCAGCAACTCCTCCAGGGTGATCCTGAGGCTGGGCTGGGGGTGTAAGAGACCCTGCAGCACGTCAGTCAGCCCTGGGGAAGAAGTGCCACCAATGTCTACATCACTCACCCATCAATTTACTCATTTGATAAGTGAATGAATAGCTATACGATTATTACATGAATTCATGATTTTAACAAATTAACGAATGATTAAAACAAATAAATGAATAGCATGAGTGACTGAGCAGCAGATTATGCAGTACACCACTCAGGCCTTATATTTTAGTTGCCATGGAAACAGCGCACTCTTGCCCAGAGGGCACATTTTGAAAGTAGTTATGTCCCATGATGAAGTTGAACCGTGAAAAACATGAACCATTCCACTGCGACGCAACAATTTGTAACCCAATCAAAAAATAATGTAAATAAGCATGCCAACATTTTTTTTAATCAAATAACACAAGGTTTCAGTGGGCTTTTGTAAGCAATGTTACACTGAACTAATACAAAAGGATACAACCTCCTGTAAAATAGGTCAGTTTATCCCAAACCATTTGAGCTCATGTGTGTTCTAATTCTGGGCAAGTGACAAATATGCTGATGTAAAAACTGGCATTTTCCTTTTAACATTTCACTGGATGTTCTCTGTCTCTTACCGGAGGAAAGGGGGAAGGGGGGCTTGAGTTTGGCCTCCAGGGTCTCCTCCACACTGCAGAAGGGGTTCTCACTGAAGAGCAATGTGTACAGCAACACCCCTAAAGACCACATCTCCAGCTCTGGGCCTTCATATCTACAGTAGACACACAACATGTACACAACATAAACGTCAATCACAAACACAGGCGCTCAATGGAAGAAAACACAGCCAGACACAGCACACACAGCGCACACAGTGATGCCCATAAGGGGTAGTATTCTACAATTCTTCCATGCTTAAACAAAAATGATCTCTAACCATAAAAATAACTGAAATTGTGCTTACGGGTTCCCTTGCAGAACCTCCGGAGAACAGTACTCCAGGGTGCCACAAAAGGCATAGAACAGCTTTCCAGGTTCCATCACTGTAGCTGAGCCAAAATCGATCAGCTTGACGTAGAAGCTCCGGTTGATGATGATGTTCTCGTCTTTAATGTCCCGGTGAAGGATAGCCTTCTGACGCAAGTAGCTCACAGCAGCTACCAACTGCAGAGACCAAATAACAGTGGAACTGACAAAAGTCAAAATATATATATAAAAAACATCAGACTCACATTCACTGTTTACAGTTTGGAATGGTATATCCCTTCACAGCTATTATTCATATTCACTTGAATTCACAGAGCTGCAAGTTAATTTATGAGCTACGTCTCTAAGCTGTCTGAAAATACCTGTCTGAAAATATAGCTGGCCAGGGGCTCATCCAGACACGGCTGCTGCTCGATGAATTCGAACAGGTCCATGCCATCGCCATGCTTTTCCATCACCATCTGGAAGAACAGCTCGTTCTCAAACACGTCCAGCACCTGGGAGAAACAGCAGACAGCATCAGAAGCACTCTAACATAAACTGCTTCAGAGCTTGGTGGTGAATGAAACAAGAAACAAATCAACAAAAGATTTTCCAAAAATCATCCATAAAAGACTTGCCATTTAAATAATAATAATGAGATATACATACACACACGCACGCGCACACACACACACACACCACACACACACACACACACCACACACACACCACGCACACACGCACACACGCACACACGCACACACACACACACACACACACACACACACACACACACACACCAGGTTTCATAGGTTAAATTTATCCTGATATACCAAACACTTTCACATCATTTAGTAAAGTGCCTGGGGTCCGTCAACTGGCATACACTTCCTTCTCGTGGGCAAATACTTTCTGTGAACTTTAAAACTATAGGGCTTGCCAGAGTCCTCTGTTCGCTGATTGGTAAGCTAAAAAAATTGCTGAAGGAAATCTAAGCCGTTGGAGAGATTCCTGACGCAGTACTGTAATGAAATGCAATATTACGCGGAAATACAAGGTGGTGCTAGCCTGGTCAGGCCAAATCAGTCGATGTGTGAAAGACCTTGGGTGAGGCACATCTCTCAGCCTCACCTTGACGATGTTGGGGTGTTCCAGGCGTGTCAGGATGGAAATTTCCTGACTAACTCTGCCCATATCGGGGTCTTCCACCCAGCATTCACTCACTATCCGGGCCTTCTTGATGAACTTCACCACCACCTGAGGGTGGAACAGAGCACAGAAATTAACTTCATGCCATCTAGATGTGAATGCCGTTTATTAACAACTACATTTCTGTGAGGTAGCCTACAATATCCAAAGCAGCTCTTTACTTTTTTTCTTTACTTTTTTTGTCTACACTTTTAACAGTCATGGATATTTCATTTTATTTCCTCCTCCATCATTTGTCCCTTTCTTTGTCTACAAGCCCATTGTAAGCTTGTATATTTCCAAATCACTTGAAATCCATGACAACAGTCTTCATATTTGGTCATTTGTCTAGCCCTTAAAAGCATTCCATAAAATGTTTACAACGTGAATTCAATCGAGAGCCTCGTCTCTTCCAACCTCCTTGCCGTCATCTCTCCTGCAGGCCTGCCAGACGAAGCCGAAGGCTCCCTTGCCCACGGCGCGCAGCGGTCTGTACTCATCCTCAAACTGGCCTTTGCAGGCCTGTGACTGCTCAAGGTCAGCTGTCGAGCGCAGGGCCTCTCCTTTACAAGCGTCTCGGATCGCCTGTCACACACACACACCCACAGAATTCATTTTTTTACACTTTTAAACTGGGTGCTACGTGCTTATTTCCACACCTTTTCTAACAAACAAATTCTCCAAGTATTTCACATACACCACTACAGACAAATACTCTTGTATGCATGGTAAACAGAGGCTGATAAGTGTGAGTTAGGATGTGAAGTTATAGGGCACTAATGGAGTCTGACCTCCCCTAGACTGTAGCTGGACGCATCCTGTGGAGAGACTTGGATACTGCCTGTCTGCTGCGGGCTCAGTGGTGCCCCCTGCTGATCACCCAGGGGGAGTCTTCCTGTCAGCCAGACGCAAAAGAGGGGACGACCATCTGGGAGGGCTGCCCGCCGGATCTCACACTGAACCTCTGCAACAGATAAACAAGCAGAATTTGGGTCAACAAGCCTTAGACAAACATTGAGTCAACTTTTTAAGGCTGATTTAACACTAAGGCTGCAACTTAGTATTATCTACCTAGTCAACTAATCTACCGATTGTTTTGTTCCAAGAGATTAGCAAAAAGGATCAGAAAATGGTGACAAGATCAGTGTTTCCTTAAGCCAAAGACTATGTCCTCAGATTGATTAGCTCATTAAAATAGTTGTCAATAAATGTAACAATTAACAATTTTTTAATGGTTTGACTGACTGATAATTTGTTGCAAGCCTATTTAATACTGTAGATGTGTGCCATTCCTGAAATTTTTACCTCCGTCTCATAATTTAATGGTTCTGACATAATATTTTTTGTACATCATCATAGCCAGAGATCTTCAAACTTCAAAAGCTAAAACAGAAGAGATTTAAGTCTGCTCAATAGGTTAGTACACACCAAGTCTGGTCCCATCTCTGTGGTAGCAGCTGCCTTCAAAACTTCCCTCCAGAATCTCACTGCAGGAGTTGGCCTGTGTTCTGTTCTGCTGTGCTGATGATGGCAGCGGCTTCTTCGGTGTGGATGTTGCAAGGGTGTTGCCTGGCAACTGCCCTCCTGGATCACCAATCCTCTGGAGTTGCGGAGCTTGGCCATTGTGACACGTGGAGAAAGTGTTCCACTGCTGTGAGGGGCTTTTCGTTCCCTTCCCTTCTTCGGCTCTGGAGTTAAGGGACTGGTCCTCCTCTTCTGCTCCCGCCACCTCAGGGTCAGACTCCACCACGTAAGGTGACGGGGTGCGGAGGAGTTCGGCTGTGTCGCAGGAGGTATGGGAAAGGTTTAGGCGGTCCGCGTCAGTGCTGGCCCCAGGCAGCTCCAGGCTGGCACTTAGATTCAGGTCTTCCAAAGCTCGGATCACCACGTCCCCATTGGAGTCTATGTCCAGCAGGCAGCTGCCCGAGTCGACCACGGTGCCTGAGGCAGCAGGGGCAGAGGAGGGGACAGGGGCCGGAGGGTGTGTGGCATCCAGGCGGTCAGGACCTGACTCTCCACCACCCCACTGCTCGCAGAAGCCCGAGGATGAGCGACTGCCAAGAGAAATGACCTCGAAACTGGAGTCCTGCCCCAGTGCACCGGGGGTTTCTGATTCCTCTGCTCCCTGTGCGCGAGTTGACCTATAGGGCTTGGTCAGGGCCGGCTTCGTCTCTGCAGCTGGTCGAGGAGAGCGTGCGCTTTCTGGACCTCTGGAGGGCTTGTTACAACCAGAGCCTAGCCCCCAGACCTCCTGGGACTCAACCAGAGCAAAGGTCTGCAGGAGAGCCTGGGTGCTATCCGTGTGCTCGCTCAGGCTGCACGAGACTGCTGCTGCGTCCTCCGCTACCTGCCTGAACAGCTCCACTGTATCATCTGGCCTGAGGGGCACACAAGCACGCGCACAAGCACGCCATGATTAATGCAAACATTATGCATGGGTAGTTTTGTCATCACACACAGTTCAATTTTACAGTCACAAGATGCCAGAGGCACAAAGGTTGCCATAACTCTACCTGTCCAGCTGGGTTGAGGTGGCTGCAGGTGAGGTCATGGTGGACGGCACACTGCTGGGGATGTCCAGTCTGGCCGTGTCCCCGGTAAAAATCCTGCCCTTTCCTCCGGAGACCCCCCTTTGCAGCGCCTGCTGGACCATGGCTATGTCTCCAGCCAGCACAGTGCTAGGGTCTACAAACAAGCACAACAGAACTCCTTGAAGAATTCCTTGTTTACCAGCTATAACAACAAGGAAAAAAAATCTGGAAAATTCTGTCAACACAAAGCACACGTCATCCAATCATGGTGGTCAAGTGGCAGAAAGGTCAACTCATATAACCTCCTGAGTCATGACAGCACTCACCATTCGTCTCTCGGCTGCCGTTCCCAGAGAGTGAGTCACTAGAGAGGGTTACAGCACGCCCAAGTGCAAGGTTCGGGCTCCTACAGGGGTCTACATGTGAAAGAGAGAGGTGGAAAGGTGCAATTTACTACAGTTTTAGTAGAAGTAATAGTCTGTTCTACAATAACCTTCTGGCTAGTACTTACGAACAGGGTACTGGGTAAACAGCTACAACAAAAGCAGCCATGATGGAATAGGAGAAAATAAATATTAATTATATATATTATTATTAATATTATATATAAGTGGTGCCAAAATGTATGCTAGTGACCAACTGGAGAGAGTGTTACAGGCATTCTTGGAAAGAAACACTTTTCATCAGTACTGTATTGGTAGCTTGTGACTATGCGACTGGCTACATCTGTGCAGTGAGGAGGATGGCCTCAGTGGGTGTCAGTGGATTATGTACCAGGGTTGTTCCTGGCAGGGTCAGAGGTGTCCTTGCACTCGTAGGGCACAGGACTGGTGCTGTGGTCGAAGCTCTTCATCCACTCGAAGAATGCCGGCATCAGGAAGGTGACATTCTGCACATACAGAGTGACAGTTCCGTGACTAGTTCTGATCACAGCTCATTTCATTGGTAGCCAAAGGTTAGCCAATCTTTTCTTAGTGAAACTAACTCATTGTGCAAAAAAAGCCCCAAACTTACCCTCTCTCTCATCTCTCAAACAAGAAAAACCTATAAAAAGGTTCTATGTATATCCTACTGCACTATACTGAAAATGTAAAGGGCAGTTCTGTTTAAAAAATATACTAAGGGCAAACATTGCTCGTAATATACCAGTAGTACTGACAAAGGTTTTAGGCCACCATTGTGCCCTTGAGCAAGGAACTTAACCCTAAGTTGCTCTAGGGAAGACTGGCCCTGAAGTAATTGATAGTTGACAAATGTAAGTCGCTTTGGATAAAATATCTGCTAAATGCATGAATGTAAATGTAACTGTACCCACCTTCCCCCTCAGTTCAGACTTCCTGTACCCGAACAACATCAAGGCAAAGTAGTTGCTGATTCTATGTATAGTTCCATCGGGATAGAGGGTGAGCAGCCCACGAAGAGGAGTGTACAGCCACACAGTCCCAGAGTACACCAGCCCTGAGCTTGGAGACAGGAGACAATGCCCATTTCTCTCTCCTACAGGAAGACAAGACACAGAAAAGCAAAAAAAACAACAAAACAAACAAACAAACAAACAAAAAAACAATTGGAGGTGCCAGGTTAACTTTGAATTTCAATGTCAACACAGACCTTACAGATGACAGCATGGAGACCACACACCTGATATGTCTAAACCTTTGACTATATAGCCAAACATATGCATCATACCAGTACAGTTTATTAGTGTGCAAAATGTTTTTTGGCATTTGCAAATACCATTGCTTACCACAGAATATCATAAAGGAATGTATATGTATAAACCTGTCATAGCGCTACCTGTATCGGGTGCTAGGGAGGAGCTGGGCTGTGGCTGTTCAGGGGAAGAGTCTGACGAGCTGAGATCACTGCTGTCTGTGATGGCCCGGCTTTCCGGGTGCCCGTTGGAGATGGAGCCATCTAGGGGCTTCCCACAAGCCACAGCACCTTTCAGTTTCACACAGAGTGGCAGACATGTGCCTCCCTGACCTCTGGCTCTCAGTCTTTGCACACGATGCATCTGCAAAAGGGTAAACATCTTTAAAAAATATAGCTCGGTCTGCACCTGTGCAACATGAATCGGATAACTGCATTGGTAAGGTATTTTCTGGGACAATTAAAAATTAATGAACTTCTCGAGCTGACTCACAAGTTCAAAGGAGCTCATTTCTGCCAAGCAACTACAGAGGTAAGCACAATTATCTGTCAAGGAAGGCAAAAGCTGCCCCTCAGCGCAATAGAAGTAGGAGTCCCCCCCGCCCCACTTAAGATGACGAGACTGATTAGCAGTCACTGATGAGATCTGACCTTGGGCAGGGGCCGGCAATTGAGGGGGATGTGCAGAGATGGCATCAGCTCCGTGATTGACAGCCCTGTCAACTCCTCAGCGTGTCTGTGGCCACTGAGATGGGCAAAGGCAAGGTCACAGCTGATGATGCTCCCCTGTGTAGAAAGGGAAGATTAGTGAACTAGACCTGAGCCAGACAGATTGGTTCCAAAACCAGCTGTTATGGGCTGGATATCAGAGGGATGGAAATTGATGGTTTATTGATTTTACGTCTATTTATTGATTCAGCTTGTCTGTCCAAATCTTTATCAATTCCCATCAAGGCTTTGAACCGGTTAATGAACGAAAACAAACAACAGAAACTTTTGGTATTTTGCTTGGAACAAAAACAAAACCAGAAAATTCCTAAAATTTATATAAAATAATGGTAACCGGACAATACCTATATTGCAATTCTCTTAGTTCTTCAACAGTTTTCTGTTTAAAGTGAAAATGTTGAGGTTCACTCCCTGTTCTCTCAACGAGAGCGCAGCTCACCAATTCCACTAGCAAGCAATCAAAAGGCCTATGCAGTCTCCCAATTTTAGTTATAATCATAAGAGGTCAGTATTTCAAGCTGCTATTCATTACACAAATCTGTTTTCTCTCTTTACGAGACTGTGATGAACCTTGTTGGAAACAGCAACATTAAGGTCTTAATTTCTTTGCCAGTAGCGAGGCCTAGTTCTCATTTGTCCTATTTGTCATTTGTGTTTAGGTGGGAAGACACTGGAACAACCCTACATTATGGCACCCTTAAATAAAAAACGCAACAGCATTTTTCATTTGACCTTGAGACTAGCAAATCCAAATGATTCAATGCATGTATAGGCAAGAGGAAGACATGAGTATAAGAACTACAGTGATGTGTCTGTGAAAAAACTGAGGCCTAGTGTTTTAGTGTTTGCTGTAAGATGAGACTTATTGACAACAGGTGGACTACTAATAGAAAGTTTGAAAGACCTAAAGCTAAGCTATTTTTATATCCAACAGCTGACATTGAACATTATTAACTGGTTCAGGAAACCATCCGAGAAGCAGAAACATTGAATCTTTGAAACAAATCAATAACTAAAGACAATCTGGCTGATTTCAACGTAAACCACTTAGAACTGTGAAAGAGTCACTGACCATGGTCTGAAAAAACATGCCAGCACTGACAAGAGGCATACGATTCTGATGTTTCTAATGAGAGTCCACCGACACATTTACTCTTTGTTTTAGCCTACCCAAGACAATACAAATGTAAAACATAAAAAAAAAAATTCTCAAAATGCAGTTTCTGTCTAAATGATTTGCACAAGACTTCTTACTGTTAAAGCTTCAAGGTGTACAAATCGTATGAACTATGAAGACTTAATACTTGAGTGTGCTTTCTGCATGAAAGGTAACACTATATTTGTGTTATAAGTATTGCTGCATACACTTGCAGCCCACACATACTTGGACAAGAGCCATCCAAAAGTCAGAAGATTCTCAAATGTAGGTTTTGGCACTGGCTGTGCAGTGCATACACTTGCACCCACAAGAAACACAATAGACAAAAATATATTTTACAATAAATTTGCAATTGCCTACGTTTTCAAGGAAGGAAACATGAGCTGATATTCTCTCCACTGGCTCCAACAGTACCAAGCAGTGCGCAGGTTCATGAGACATACTGCAGATCCAGACAGACACTGAAAGCTCAGATCCACAACTGCACAGTGCATCAACCTGTAACACAGATACACACACAACTGTAAGTAAACGTTTCTCTATACATGTACAAAACTCTCTGATAGACGATCTCATGAAGCAGGTGGTTATACCATTTCACAGTGAAAGAGACAACCGATTTGGCTACTGTGAGGGTAATATGTAAACTCAATATTTACAACAACAGCTGTCTGGGGAAAAAAATCCAAACCTCTTAAAGTCAGAAAGACACATCTTACCACTTTTCCCGCCATCGTGATCACATTTCCAACAGTATCTAGAACGTCCCCTGTAAGTGCATCCTCTGGGCACTGTCTGGTCCTCAGGATGCTGGACAGTTTCAGGCCAACCAGCTCATTCCTGCTGAACTTCAACAGCTTGCAAGCCTGATCATTCACTTCTAGGATCTACACAAGAATGGCAGCACTACTGTGAAACTTCCCAAACTACTATTGTGAAATTTATTCCAACAACAGCATGACCATAAATAATGGTAACAGACAGTAGTAATAGTGTTTGCCTACTACTTTTTGGTCTGGTACTAGTACTGCACAATTCTTATCACACATGGGGAAAAATGAGAATTCTGCCTTTTTACCTGTGTGGTCTTACGGCTGACAGTGAAAGAAGCTGTGCTGGGGTTATGGACTAGGCCGTTTTCAGCTGACTCCAAGCCCTCGGGGGCCAGCTGTCTCAACAGTGTAGCTTCCATTCTGCTTGGACTCTGCTCTTGAAATCCGTGTGGAGAATCAGGGTGATGCAAATTAGATATCTGCAAATTTCTCGTGGCCACGGAGCTATGGCCGTTCTGGGATTCAGCTGGATAGAAAGCGGATGGGGAATTAAGGTGAGTTCAAATAGGACTAGTAGACCCCTCTGTTAAGTGTGGAGGCCTTTCAGTTGTATCTGAAAAGCGACATCTTCGTCTCTACAATATTAACGTTATCCTGTTCAGTGCAGGTCTCACCTGTTGATCCGTCAGACCATCGCTGCAGTGAAAGGTTCTTTTTGACGGCAGGCCTGCGCGCACACGGGTAGGATCTATTCAGGACAAAGGAATCCTCTGCCGAAGCTCTATCGGCATCATTGCTCGAGGCCACACAAAAACTGTCACCTCTACAGTTGTGCCAGTGGTCTTTTACCGAGGGGCACGAAAGCGCCATTGTGTACTGAGGAAATAAGAAAAGGACAGGCAGAGGTCGATGCCTTGTGTTTACATTTCCATGGGATTCCATTTACAAAGTAGGATATGGCAACAGGACACGCCTCTCTTAAAATAATTACAGATTTGCAGTTAGGCAGCAAGCTATGTTACGTATCACAGTCTGCTTTCAGTTTACTCTCCAACCCCCATCACCATTAATGTACGTTTAATATAACTGTTTATTAACGTTAACTTCGCAAGCCAACATTGGTGCGTCATCTTGGAAAGTTAGTGGGCTCAGAGATGTTTAAAAATCACGCTACGTTTTGTTACTCACCTTGACTGATGTCGCGTGGGCGTTAATATTAACACTACCTGGTTGAAACTCGACTGAACAGATAATAAACTAGCTTGTTAGCTAGAGGGTAAGTAAATTTAGTTAACATAAGCCAGCTGGCTAGCTGGGCTACGATAGCAAGCTGAGTGGACAGAGGGCTAAATAAGCGTACTAGCCTCCTGATAAATAACAACGACTCCGCCACTGATGCAGGCACTTGTAAATGTCAAAAAAGTCCAGTTAAATTAGCGAATACTCAGTTAGCCCCAACAAGAAATGCTACCAAAACACAGCTTTCAGCCTTGCAGTAAATATCACACAATCGAGACCTAAAGTGTTTGGCGCGCGGGCACTCTTGAGTATAATAAGGTTAGATGGCACAGCCAATCAAATAGCAGAGTTTTGAAACCAGAAGAGTGGCTATCCAATCATAAATATTTAAGGGAGGAGTCAGCGCAATGTTTGGGCCAGATAATTTCAGTTTCTATAGAGACAGAAGGTTATTATTTACATCATCTCTCTAATTACAAAGTATTTCCAAGAACATTCGCCATTCTTTCCCCAGGCATTTGGGCTGTAGGGCGTTGTTTGCCCGCCATTGCCCATTCTTCCCTTACCAAGCAAGCACAAAATCCATGGCCAGTAGACTAGTCAACTCTTCACTTTAAATTGCTTTGGATCATTGGATCTCATTGGAGATTGAAAGCAGACATGACACAGGTTTGGAGGAAAATTTGTTTTATTGTTAAAAACAAATTATACAGTCCTCTGCGTACTGTCATCATAATACTACAATTTTACAGTATTGTAAACAATATAGCAATTTACGCAGTGGAGGCAAAGCCTCCAAGCAAAACACATGCACAGGTATCTGATCCTGTGGAATTCAGGATCAAACATTTTTGTGCTTTGCGATTTAATTAGGTTCCACTTCACAAGTGCAGAAAAGCTAGCATGACCTCATAGCCATTCTCAGCTAATTCTCAGCAGACTGAACCATTCTCATAAAGACAGTGCAGAGCATACAGTCTTAGGAAAAGACTTGACATTTAACAGCAATGGAGTCAAAGGGATTTGGTTGTAATGGCATTGAATAAGACTACTTCTCTAAGGGATTGTCTTGTTTTGCCATTTATTTAGCAACCTAGACAACATGTCAATCATTTTTTTCTCCAAAATCCACAGCTGCCAAGGAGTGCTTTTTACTTAAGAGAAAACAGTTCGTAGTCCCAGAAAAAGGGTTAGCTTTGGCTATTAATGTTGACAGACAGTTAACGGCACATCAGAGTAAGATACTGCAACCAGAGTTGCCAACTTGCAGAGATTTGACATGAAGTTTACATTTTCAAGCCGATTCAAAAGCTGCCACACCTTGACAAGCCTCGTTGTTTTCCACTGATGGTAATCCTATGCTTAAAACGGCCTGCTCTGTCTGAAGACCAATACCAAACAGCTCTGAAAGTTGGAAAGCCTGCCTGACTGTGATGTTGTGACATATTCACTTATTAATAACAGGATGTTCTGAATCTGAAAGGATAGGGTGTTTGGTTTACCAGAAGCATGCATAGCGTTGTAGAGGAGCTTGGTTATCATGGCTGAACGCCAGAACTGACGGCGGCTGAGTCTGGACCAGACCTGGCCCAGATCGGGCCCTGCTCTGGCACAATTTTGCTCAGTTTCAGCCCTGATCTGTCTAGCCAGATCTGTTCCTAGAGACAGCTACAGTTTGGGGGGGCTCTGGACGTGGAGCGCAGCAGGACACACACGAACATACATACACACACACACACACACACACACACACACACACACACACACAGTATACACTTAAACACACACACACACATACACATGCACACACACACACACACACACATAGGAACAGAGTCATGATCAAGAGAAAGGACAGCTTGCCCAGCCATTCAGATGTTTTCCTGCACCCCGCTGAGGGTGTCTACGAGTGTTGGTGGTAATCCTTCTTGCTGTGTGGTCTGTTTCCGAGAATATGGTCGATATCTGAGGCTATGTTAGAGGTGATCTTTGGCAAGACCTGCACAGGTAAAATGACATGAAATCAATCCATAAAGGTAGCAGAAAAACAAAACAAGCCTTCTGACAATGTATTTGGCAATACAGAACAATATCTATGTGTATATGTCTTCATATTAATCCAAAAAGTTGATGCAGTTTATATTTGCTTCAGTTATTTGCATTTGGTTGTGCTGTCATCACCACTTGCCTGTATTGCCCCCAGGTTTTCTGTTAGTTGTGCAGGGTTGGATGTTCCCAGTAGAACAGAGCTCACTCCTTCATTGCGTAGGCACCAGGCTGCGCCAAAGAGAGGAGGAAGGTAGAAAAACACACTCTTATGGATATTTATATTTCACTGGGCAATTACAGCACAATCAGGAATAGCGCACTTAAGGCAATGGCAACTGTTCTCTTGCCAGCCCCTTCGGTGTGATCCAGAATGGCAATATGTTTGAGAGGGACCTGTTATCTGTTTTCTGCCTACACCTCAGTGCCTCCTCTCAAGCTGTGGGAGGTTGTACATGGTGTCATTTTTAGAGCTGAGCGCAAGCAGGTACACTATGGAGAAAGTCGCAGGTTTGGGGATGTCATGCGTGCTTGGTGTTTAAATGTATCATCAGAATGATGGCTTACCCACTGCTAGCTGGGGCAGGGTGCAACTCAGCTTCTCAGCAATGTGACCCAGCTCCTTCAACTTGGCCTGCTGCTTCCTCCCATCCTCACTGAGGATCTTTTCCTTCAGCCACTGATATGACTGGAAGATAAGGAGAGAGATTAAAAGCATGGTGTTGTGATCCTTCAGATCCTTGAAGTTTTGGGTGGTTAAAAATTGAAGGGGCCTTTCATTGAAAAAGACTTTCACTCTATCTTGTAAGTTTTGCCCTTGGGGCATAATTACCTTCATGGATGCTCGGGAAGATTCTGGAACCCCATTCTCATACTTCCCTGTGATGATTCCACAGGCCAAAGGAGACCAGGACACTACACCCACACCTACAAGAATCAAAAAGGACCAACTATACATAAAATTGGAAGTTAGACATGCAAAAGATATGAATGCATTGTATTGACATCAATATGATTAATTCTTTGCCACATTTGAAGTTTCTTCTATAAGACAGCTGAAAGTGGAAAAGATTGTTAAGAACAAGTCTTACCAATCTTGTGGTAGAGCTCTGGTAACTGCACTTCCACTTTGTCCCTCTGGAAGAAGTGATACTCAGCTTGCTCGCACACTGGGGGGATGAGGTTGAACTGCCTCGCTACTGAGTATGCCTCCTGCATGGGATCAGAGCAGTACACCAAAAAAAGACGAGGAAAATAAAGAGAAAAAGGCAGAGCAGATAAAGTCTTGAGATGGTATTTTGTCTATCAGTGTATGTTCATTTTCAATGATTTTTTTTTAAAGAAGCTAAGTACCTGAAACCCAGTATGAAATGTCCATATATGCTTTGGATGTAGTAATGTGTGTGTAAATATGTGATCCAATTTCACCTCATTTCTGATTAATCACTTGCCTCCTTTAGGGTGCTGACACCGGTAATTGATTTCAGATATGGAAATATTAAACAAGACGCTGAAATATACTGCTGCTTCACATTTTCATCAGATGCAAAGTGAAGAATGATAAGGCAGTTTGACTCATGAGAAAACATTGTTTGCTATATTGCGCCCTTTATCTGCCCTATTTCTTGTTGCATTCTTTGTTATACGTTGTGAAGGTCACCTTTGGACTATGTGTTGTGACTCTTTTTTTGAGTATGTCCTGGGGGATTACAACAAGCCCTATCAAACCAAGCATGCCACAGTGTTGCCCCCTCAGTCTAACCACTTTAAATGAGACTATACGCTATTACACTTTCCAAACAGCATGTGTTTGTATTTGTATTTTTTGTATTTAAATTTGTATTTAACATTTTTAAATGCATGTTGTGGGCGTAGAAGGATTCTCCTGATCTTTTAACCTCTCACCATAATTTCCATGGCGCTCCATCTTGACGTGCCCCAGTACATGGACATTCCCTGGTTATCACATGGGTCATGGCTCTCACAATCTCTGTGGATAAACAGTGAAGTGTGCTGAGATCATAGCCTTGAAAGCAGCTTATATATTTTCAAAAATAAATAAATAAATAAGGCATAACGATGAGGACACTGCATTGTACGGCTTGATCTGTGTTTTACATTTGTCATTGTGTGTGGACACAAGGGGGCAATGTTGCTCACAGTTCCCAGCGGCCCAATAGTTGTCTCCCTATGGTATTGACACAACCCATTTGATTAACGAAAGTTATTTGAAAGTCCTCCAAGCATTTTAAGTTTTGGGCAAGCGGTTAAGTAATTAAACACCCCTAATTTGACCAAATATTTAATTAGACAAATGAAGAGACAGAATGGGTTCCTTGATTAGGGTGTTAAAAAGACAACTTGGGAAGCCAAACACAAAGAGTGCTCCATTTATGCAAACCGGCACACTTTATATGCAAAACCATGGCCAACAGATGTAATCAAAGAGGAGGGCTCTGAGGACAGACTCTCCAAATAATCTCCATCAGATCTCAGACAAGAATATCTTGTCAAGACACACACAACAATATGGTTCACAACGTGTAGGCTATGAGACAGTGCCTTAGAGAAGGGCTCTGGGGGCATCCTATGGAGGAGGCATTGTTCTTCGAAACCCAAACGAAAGGACAGAAAATGAGCAGGAGTGGAAAATAACAGGCCTTTGTTCATGAGAGAAGATAACCCCACATCAGGAGCCTGAACCTCAATGGAAAGGAAAGAGAGAGTGAGAGGAAGCAAGAGAGAGAGGAGGTATGGTGTTCCTCTCTCCTCCTTCATTAGAAACTCATTTAGAGCAGTCAGGGCCAAACAACTGCAGAAAGAGAGAACAAGTGCGTGTGTGGGGGTGGGCAGGTGGGAGGTGAAAACCAGGCTAAATCAGCCTGGAACAATGATACCTCAGCGCAGGGAGAGGGAGAGAAAGCCAGAGAGTGAGAGAGATAGAGCATGCATTCTTTTATTTTCTACTGTATTTATGTGAGACATACTCGCTTTCCAAAAAAACCTATTTGCTCATTTTCATCATATTGCTGCCTGGAATAATTGGATGATAAGCTATCCTAAGTGTGCAAAATTGGAGACTTGAACACAACAGGAAAGGATATGTGGAAAGCACAGTTAAACAGAGAAACAAACCTGTCAAAAATCATGAGTGGGGACTTCTGTATTCTGTCTGTGTATAGCCTATATGTCTTTGTGTGTGTTTTTGATGTGTATTCATTCGTATATGCTTGCAGCAGCGTGTCTGAGTTTTTATGTCAAGGGAGTGAGATCGACCTGGAGGAACAGCCGTGACCATGGTAATGGCATGCGTAGGCGTTGTTCAGTATTTTGAGAAAATGACAATAATCAACAATGACTTTTTCAACATGACATCACTCTCCAAGCCTCAGGGAGAAACGCTTTTCTTTTTTTCTTTCGTTTTCTTTCTCTTTATTTCTCACATACACACACACACACACACACACACACACACAAAGCTGGCTTCAACTGAAAACCACCCATAAAGTGTTGATTTCACTGTAGAGAATCTAAATGAAATATTCCTAGCCGACAACTCTGGAACACATCCCATTTTTGGCCAAAACACATCCCTCACCATCAATCTGAAGGTGCCCAGAATGAAACACTTGAACTTTAAAGACCAACAAAAATCAATGTCAGTATTGACCAGCATGGTAGCAACCTTGCATGGCGCAGCACATTTGGGTCTATGTCGTAAATCAAACCTCCACCTTATTAGCTGTTCCCAGCTGGAAAGCAGTGGCGCTGAAGAGGATAATGGGAGATATGTGTGGAATCTAAATCTGATTATTAAGCACACCCCATCACACACTAACATAACAGCACAACAAACAACGCAGCAATTACTGAAGCATTCTTCCCCCAACCCCCGGTGTATTGCGTTGATTTGGTCTGCGGAACACAGAGAGAGTTATTGAGAAGGCATGAATTCATAATGGCGATCTCTGAATCTCTTCAATTAGGATAATTGCCTGGCTAAATAAGGAGTATAGTTTGAAGTCTCCTATGTCTTGACCTTGTACTAAAAAAGCCAAAACAAACCTAACCCACTTGAAATCCTAAAATAATGACATTTGTGCAAAAGTTTAATAGTTTCCTGTGTTTTCATACTGCACAAAATCTTGTCCAAACCACTCACCCAGAGAGAGAGATTGTGAAAAACACTTCTTGTGATGAAAACTGGAATTGAACTTGCAGCCTAAGGCAAGAGGTGGACATGCTATCAGAGAATCTGAAATCTCACAGGTCTTTCCAACTCACGTATTGTGTTGTGAAGTGTTCACACTTCCAAGACATCTGCAACATATCTTTAATGTGATAAAATGTGTCCTGAATGAACATAATATACTATGTTAAAGGTCAATGAAGAAGCCAATCTGCTCTGGGATAAGAACAGCAACCTTAGACATGGGGGGTATACGTGCGATGGAGAAGACTAGAAGTTGTTCTTGAAGCCTTGCTGTTTTGACTTCGGTAACACACTTCTAACCTCTGGTACATGACATCTAATTCATCCTCTTATGGAAATCTATGGTCGTGATAAAAGCCATCCTGCTTTTGAATTAAACCCACAATTGATCAGGCACGGCATGTAGATTGGCAATCTAAAAGATCTGTAAGGAGTCTTAAAACATATTGATGTAAGTGCTGTTGTAGACTTTATAGCAAACCACACTAGAGTGGCCCTCCCTTTGGGTGAAGCTACTGGAGATCACACAGAGAGGATGCCTTGAGAGATGCTGATAGTGGTGATGCTGAGTTGTGAGAGACAGGGGAGTTATCGCCTAGCCCTAGCTGATGACGTGGTGGTGGAGGAGGAGGAGGAGGAGGAGGAGGAGGAGGAGGAGGAGAAGGAGGCAGCCATGATACTGGGATGCTTTAGGCTGGTCTGAGGCTGTGGAGTGACAGAGGCTTAGACACACAGCAGGACCCTCACATCCACTGAGAGCAAAACCCCAAAATACATCCAGCCAGCCACTCTGCAGCTGCAGGCCAACTCTAATCCCATTTCAAAAAAGAGGGAGAGAGGGTGGGGGAGAAAAGAATACCTATAAGCCTTACTTGAACTATGCACACAAGTGTGACAGCAAAGATGAAAATGTGAGCAAGAACGTGACAGAAGGAGGGGAGAGGAGGAAGGAGAGAGAGAGGTAAAAATAGAAAATCAGTGGGATGATGCAGAGAGAAAGCAGAAAAAAAAATCAAGAAAACACTGTTCTCCCCTTCCACATCCTTCCTCTTGTCTCCTTAGAGTGTGTTGGCACCGCAAAGTGTCACTCACTCACGTACCTTCCATGGGCGTGTTGCTATCAGGCCGGTTGGCAAAGACAACATCCACATACTCCAGCTGCAGCCGCTGCAGGGATCCCTTCAGACCTGCAGAGTGAGAGAGAGAAAGAGAAAGAGAGGGAGAGAGAGAGAGAGAGAGAGAGAGAAGGGGGGAGGGGAAATAGAGGCACAGGTGTCAGAGTGAAATACCAAACAAATAAACAAACATTAACCCCCTCGTCACCAGAAAGACAAAGAGAATGGAGCAAGTGGGTGAGTGAGTGACAGATTCAGAGAAAGTGAAAGAGAGAGAAAGAGAATGAAAGAGAGAGGATGAAGGAAAATGCAGGACTATAAATTCTTAATCACCTCAGGAGGCATGGCAGGAGAGAGCATGGGTGAAGCAGACACACACACACACACACACACACACACACAACAACAACGCAAGGGCAGACAGGTGGAGAAAAGAGGAGAGGAGACAAGAGGGGAGTTAGATGACAGCACAGATGAATGGGGAATTACGCTGTCAGGCCAGACCTCCATTCATAAATCCGCAGTGGAGCGGAGGAGAGAGGGAGGGAGAGGGAAAGGTGGAGCTCTGGGGAGGAAAATAGGAAAGAAGAAATGGAGTTGGAGGGAAGAGGGAAGAAGAAGAGGAGAGGGGAGAGGAAGAAAGAGTGGAGGAGGGATCGGGGAGGAGACAAAGAGGGAAGAAGGGGTGGACTGTGAATCGAGGGAGGGGAGGTTACGAGACGAGCACTGAGGCAAGCCTGCAAAGACGCCATCCAGACAACATGCGGCGTGATCAGACAGATTATGCTCTCCCGACTGCCTAATTAATCCACAAGACGAGCTGCAGTCACCCCATCCCATCCCATCGCCCCAGTCCACTCCACTCTCAGTCCAACTCTCTCAGGTCCCAGTGGTGTGCTAATGCCGCTAACTCACGGCTGTAAAATCTAAACAACCCCCATTAGGGTGCCACCTTAATCTCTGACACCACTCTGACAGCCTGCCTAGCCTGCTTCTGCCTGGAATGAATCATACAGACACAGAGAAACCACCACACACACAAACACACACACAAACACACACACAGACACAACCCACACACACACACACACATGCAAATGTACAGTCCATATCTATCACAAACAAAACACACATGCACACACACCACACACACAAACTTATCTGGATCCCTGCATACATACATGCATAGAAGCACACACCACCACCAAGCATTAATCAAGCACAGTATTTACTGTAAGGTGTTTATGGGGGATGAGCAAACCCACTCTGCTGTAAAATGAGCAGAAAGCAGAGAAAAACACACGGGGCAAAGTATAAACACACTAGGATGACTGAATTTATGCTAATGCCATCATTTGCATTTTCAGGAAAACCCTACAAATGCATGGATATATCAACAGAGGCATGCTTGTCTGCCCGCGCAAGTGCTTCAATTTAGCAGAGAGCTGATTTCATTTGCACAGGTGTCACAGCTTCGAACATTTATTTTCTATACTGGCATTATGCACGCAGCTATTCTAGCTGATGAAACAACAAACTAGTGGCTCACAAACCAACTGAACTGACTAACTGCATCACTGATGTGCTATTAAACGCGACACACCATATCTGTTATAAAGTCTGGAAACCTGTGTCATCTAATTTGCCTCAGACACAGGGTCACCTTGACAATCATCCCAATTACAGAACAAGGCCAACTATATTAATCCACCCACCAGTATTCACTCGTGTCCTCAGCTGATAAGGCTTTGTCTAAGAACACCGGAATACAAACAAAGCACACAGCACACCACTAGGCTTTGCACACCTACTCAGTGCAAGGCTCACACATGATTACTGCATGTATGGATGTACATAAATATTATTCTATTAAAAGGCAGCAATTAAAATTTAGAAATTACTGTTACTGTAAGGTCCTCTTTAGCGCTGCAGTGTAAATGTTTTCCTCATTTGTAAGTTGCTTTGGATAAAAGTGTCTGTAATATAATGAGTGAATAATGTGAATGTACAGTACATAACATAACATAAAAATATGGTAACAGTACTTTGATAATGAAAAATATGGTAACACATTGATAATGTCTGGAACTTCACTTATCAGAGCTTCTCTCTAAGCCAACTATGATATGCACTGCAGTACAGGGGAGTGGACTGTGTATGTGTGTTTGTGTGTCTGTGTGTGTTTGTGTGCGTGTTGACGCTCAACATTCAGCAGTCATCCTGGGCTATCAAGCTTCGCAACCCTCTCTTAACAAGCCTCCATGTAGACTTGAAACAAGATCAACAGATGCATGTACAAACAAAAGGGCTGAGTCACGCTCTGAATCCCAGGTAACCAGGTAAGGGAGAGAGCAGGAGAGAGAGACAGAAAGAGAGAGAAAGAGTGAGTGTGTGTGTATGTGTGTGTGTGTGGGGGGGGGGGGGATTCAGTGCTCTAACTCCCCTACAGTAATGAAAAGCAACAGAAACTTAGATGCTGTCAGAGATACAGAATCACTCACAGGGACAGATCAAACACCAGACTATTGTGAAATTACCACTCTCCTGGCAACCTCCGACAAAATCGACCCTGAAGATAAAGGTTGACTCACACAAAGGGACAAATGAAGGAGATGACTGATCAATTACATAGGCTTCAGGGAAAATATAAAGAACAGACAAATAGTTTCAACAAAGATGGAAACAGAGGACTCACCCTCCACAATGTGCTTTCTGGAGAGGCCTCTCTCTGTCTCAGCTCTGCAGGGGGGGCACAATCGGAGAGGAGAGGAAGAGGAGAGGAAGAGGAGAGGAAGAGGAGAGGAAGAGGAGGCGTAATAAAAGAAAACAAGATTATGGAGTGTGTTTTGGGCTGTCTCTGACAGGCTGATGCAAAGCTGTCTGCAGGCAGGCCTACAAATCGCTGTGCAGTCTGTTCTAGAATCCTAAATAAGCCTGCATCACTGCCTGCCATGTCTGTCAGTGTAGACACAGAACTTTTCAACCCAGCATTTCAATCCACACTCAGATATCTCCAGCTGATTCTGGATCAGTTCTGAGCTCAATCAGGCACAGAGCTGTGACAAAAAGAGAGGTGCATGTTTTACTTGGTGCTTTTACAACTCCATGTGTTTAGCAAATTCCAAATTTCAATTTAACCTGTAACTCTTATTAGAAAGAGACTTCAATGTCCGTCTTTGTTTGTTGTTTGATTCTTGCAGTGTTATGCATGCACTAGTTCAAAAGAACTAGTTGATTGAACAAGTTTATTCTTCTATGAGCTGTGAACTGAACCTCTCCCCTCCTTCTGAACACATTTATATCTAAGAACGTTTTAGGTCCAGAGTCACTGTTTAGGTTCAAAATCTTATTAATACTGTATAAGGTTAGGCAACTGTCTTAGTTGTGATGAATGAAACAGGCATACAAATAATATCCAGCTGAAGATAAACAGACCGAAGACTGTTCACATTTGATTGATCATAAATAAGCCCAGTACAACCTTATATTTAGGGTGGGGATTTGAAATGGTCCATTTTGGCTAGATGGCACTTTCCTATGCAGACACAGTTGAACTATAGCAGTGATTTGCTTTAATGTGACATGGCCATTTGGAGCTTTGCTCTAATTTGCAGAGTTTTAGTGCCTAGATTTACATATTAGATTTACATATTAGATTTACATATTAATGGCACAAACATGTAAATTCTCATGACAGTTCTGTGGCCAGGCACAACCTCTCCTAATTATAACAAAACTACGGTAAAAATGTGTTTCCATTTTATGACTCCTTGAACTTGCACAACACTGGTTTCTTGCACATTTGACTGAAACAGACTGAAGCAAGCTATCTGCTATTTGGACAAGCCCAATGCTTTTTACAAGATTCTGAAGATAATGTTTGTCTCAGCAGTGTGTGAATGCAATTTACCATTTGTTATAGTATACCATCCAACTGTGTCTTTCCATTTGTGCTTTTTATTTGCAATCTGTGGAGGCCCATCAGTCATCCACCCAACACCTCTGCGTTTATTGGGAGCTGTAGAAAGTTTGCAGTGCATACAATTCACATTTATTGCATGGCACCTATTTCTTTCCCTACTATCTTTTTTCTTTTTACTTTACATTTTTTGTCTATCGTGTTCTGAAGATGAGTGTGGGTCCTGTGCGGTAAATCACACACTCTCTCTATCTCTCTCTCTCTCTCTAATCCCGACGTTTCGGGTTTAATAGCACTCCATCAGCAGCCGCGGCCTCCTCCTGATGTTAATCTCATTACAAACCCCAGCGAGACGGAGCAGAGTGCCAGCAGAGCTCTGTAACCCCACATCTAAGAGGAGACCCAGCTGATATGGCCACAGTTATTCGGAGGCAATCACTTCTGGCCTTGTCTGTGTGGGGCACTGAGATGGTAATGATGCATGTTATTGGAGACAGAGGGAATGGGAAGCACTTACTTTCCTCCCCAGTAGAGCTTGGTGGTAATGACCAGACTCGATCTCCTGCAGGACAAAGACAGACAGACACATGGACAGACAGATAGAGGATGTTACTCTATGTATTTGGGAAACACCATGGCAAATGTTGTGTCAAACATAATACACATAAGCGTCTATAGTTTGTAGCAGTGTCTATTTGCAAGACTGTAATGCAGACTTCAAGAATCAAACATGTGAGCCTCAAACTGAGGGCAGTGGCTGCAAGCTGACCTAAACCCAAGTTTCACATTAGATCTACCTCTAATATCTCCTCCATCAGCGCCAAACCTGAGGCTGACTTTCACATTGACACAACACCTTGTCCTGCCTTTAATTTCCGTGATAAACTGTTCAGGAAAGTTCCATTATGTTTCCTTTCCTCCAACCCCCTGCAGTATTTTACTGTGTCATTAAGTCCCCATCTAAAAATGCTGTTCTGCAACTGGCTGAAACATTTCATTACTGCATAATGTAATATCAATGTGTTAGTGGTTCTTTAACTTAAGTATAAAAAAGAGCAGCTCTGTGTAATGCTATGGGTTCGGAGTTGGGAAAAGAAGAAATCTTTAGGATTTGTCAAGATATTTTGCACTGCAACAGTTCAAAATCTTTTTTTTTTTTTTTACGCTGTTGCTCTATCACCCCCACCCCTACCACCAGCTCAACTACCCAGCCGTCTCATTTCCATCTCAGCATGGCAACTGTGCTGTTGCCAAGCACCTCAACTCTAGGAGCTACGGTGAGTCAAGCTGCGCTTCAGTGTAACCCCAAAAAACCAAAGAGCAGCTGAATGAAAATGCATTAGATCAATATGTGAGAGTCCATAGGCCCGCCCCCACACACTCACACTGACACACACACAGCAATGAGCCCTCTGCTGCATTGCGTACACACAACAGTGCAGCAAGAACAAGCACATAAACATACACACACATACACACACACACACACACACACAGGCATATACAAATGTCCTACTGATTACCATGGTTACTGCCAATGGGATGGCAAACAGTGAGGGTGACTACAAAAATTACAAAGAAAACCTACACCTCTCTCCCCAGCCTTCTCCACACGCACTATAGGGGCATTGGACTCACACACACACACACACACACCCCTCTTTTATCCACTCTGGCTCTTGACAGGTGGCTTAGGATCCTACTCCACAGCGCATGGAGGACTACTTGTTGCCACCGTGAAACTGGGCTCTGAGTCCAGGGAGTTATTTTATTCCTCCCGTGTTCCGTCTGCTAAATATTTAACAGCAGAAACTGAGGAAACAGAAAACAACAAACACACTTCCATACTGACTTGCCTACTGATACACACACAGACACACATGTGCACGCATGTGCACACACACACACAAACACACACACTCTCACATACACAAAGACTCACATTCTAACCTCAAAAACACACACAGAAGAGACAAAATAAAGTACCTCCAGCACTTTTTCTTGATGATGTTTCCAAGAATTATTTCAGCCCTGGAAGAGTGTAGGAACAAACCCACACACAGAGATACACACACACACACACACACACACACACACACACATACACACACACATTACAAGATTCATGTGTGGGAGTAACATAGAACATAAAGAGAGAGATCTGCACTTTATGAGTTCCTGTAACCTTTACCTTTAGATGAGATTTACCTAGAACAGTGTGATGTAAGGCAAAAAGAAAAGCTACTGTATCACTGTACTCAGACACCTGGTTTAAGAACAGAAAAAGGTTTAACAGTAAAGTTTGTCAACTGAGAATTTATGGTTCATATAAAGAGTCCATCTGACATATCCACATATTTTCACCAAATAATACAAAGTGATCTTCTATTTCATTTTATAACTCCTTTTTTTTTTAAATCTGATAATCCAATCTGATGGTCCATCGTTCACAGCATCAGACTGCATGTGCTCACTTTGGAATTGTGTCAGTATGATGAGTTTTGTGCCTAGGGGTCAACTTGCTGTGGGTGGCACTCACTTTCCTCCGGAGTAGACCTCGGCTGTGTCAAACAGATTGACCCCATTCTCATAGGCTATGGTCATTAGCTGCTCCGCCACCTGCTCAGTGCATGCATACACACACACACACACACACACACACACACACACACACACACACACACACACACACATCAGAGCCTGTCATTCATCATCTCATTAACAACAGCAAGGGCAATCTGTAATCACAATGTAATAAGTAATTTGTTCACAAATATGCAAAGCTAATGAGCGAGCTTGGCTTATTATGAATTGATAATCAATAATTGACGATGAAGTTGGTGATCAGTGACACTGATGATCAGAAGAAGGAGGAGGAGGAAGAGGCAAAGAAAGAAAATGAAAAATGTGCGTCACTTCTGACCTCCTCTCCTTAAAGGGGGGGACTAGTGTTCGCATGATTCTCTCTGCTAATGTCCATGCATGATTTATTTTGACAGGGCCAAACCTAAGCCACATAGAGACATTCTGTAAGGTCTGGTCTGCAGACCAGATATCTCATTATCCTACTGTCAAGATCACGTGTGTGTGTGTGTGTGTGTGTGTGTGTGTGCAGACCAGATCTTACAGAATGTCTCTATGTGGCAAACAGTGCTAAACAGTGGCGTTCATCTTGAATCTTGCTAGAATAGTCATTCACTTTGAACACCCACCCATCCATGATGACAATACACCCACCTACTGCCACTGCACTGACACCCCCCCACCCCAGCCAAAACATGTCACCCTGCAGGCTGCTGTCTATTCCCTTTACTGCTAGTGTCTACACCCCACTCCAACCCACTCTGCACTAACATACCTCCAGGTCTCTGTCCATCCCCTTGCTGCAGAGAGAAAGAGAGAAAGAGAGGGATAGGGATAGGGAGAGAGAGAGAGAGAGAGAGAGAGAGGCCTCCTGTCAGGCCTGAGTGACAGGGTATGCTGTCACCATAGGAGGTGGGGTCTGACAGTGATGAGTGGACAGAGCCTCCAGCGAACGAGAGATGCAGCGGGCAAACCAACTAGCAAACGAACGAGTGAAGGGATGATGAGTAAGGGAAGACGAGATAGAGGGTGACAGGGGACCAGAGGATGAGGGATGTGGGGACGGGCCTCTCTCGTAAGCTGAGGGGACAGCGGGGGAGTTTCCCACCACCACAGCACCCTAAGGAAAATCCTTTCCTCTCTCCGACTGTAGGTGCTGCTTGCTTCACCACCTAGTTAGATTCTGCACTAACTGTCAATCTGTGTGCCACCCAAATATTCAATCTGAGGTGGCACTGTTGCGTCACAGAGCAGACTTAATATTTTCATCAAGTGGTCCTCAGTGTGACTGGGTTGTGGCTTGCGATGGGTAAAGTGTCTTATTTCTTTGCTTTTCTCTCAGGGTCTTATTTATTATGGGTGTTGCTTACCTCATCGGAAATCTGTCCACCGAAGGTCACCCATGTCCCTGGAGGAGAGAGAAGGGTGAACATAGGGTCACAGCGGGAAGACACAGAGAGAGAGAGGAATGAGAAGGTTAGGGGAAAGTATCTTATTCAAGTGTTATTAATGTGTGTGCACGTGTGTGTGTGTGCGTGCATGTGTGTGTGTGTGCGTGCACGTGTGCGCGCATGCGTGCGTGTGCTTTTGCCTCTGAGTGTTTGTGTTAGTATTTTTGTATTCTACGCATCTACTTCCCATTTTACAAGGACCTCTGAATTTCAAAAGTAAAGAATGCCATGTAAACCACGAATGTAAATGGTTTGTTTGTGAGACCTTTTGACCCCTGTGTGTGTGTGTGTGTGTGTGTTTGTTTGCGTGTGTGAGAGAGTGTGTGTACACTTGCATCCTGATCAGTCTAGAGCATGCCCTGGCTGAACCTGGTCCACGAGTGTGGTTGGTAATGAGAGACCCCCCCCCCCCCTCCTCCCCATGACTCAAACACTTAATTCTGGAGTGGACCATGGCTGAGCATGAGTCACTCCTTGAACTGGCTGGCGGCGGAACACTGAGACTGACTCGGCCGTGTCACCTCTGTTACCACTGCTGCCCCCTGTCCTTGTCACAAACAAGCACCATCACTACATGAGTTCAACCAACACGACGCCCAGCCGCCCCTCTGGCTCGTCAGGCATCGCACAGTGGAAATATTTTAGCTGGACCAAAACAAAACAGGACAATTTGCCAGTGCTTTTTTTTTTACAGTAATGTGAGCCTACAGATATTTTTGTTACAGGTGTTTATCCACACTGATAAATAAAGCAGCTCTGAATAACACAACATGAGTTCACCTTCCAGAAACTCATCTGCAATCTCCCTCAGTTTCACTGCAGGTGTGTCTTATCTTATTTTATTATGTCTCAGGGATAGACGCTCAGGAGTAAATGGATTCTACTCTCTCATATTCCAGGGTCAAATCTCACATTGAGATTCAGATCACCTAGCCATACACTGCACAGTCAGGAGTCTCATCAAGCAGCAACTTGAAACCTATGTGCTTGAAGCTCAGTGTGCTACAACTCCAGAGAGAGAGAGCAGAAACTCCACACTATGCTGGTCTTGTGTGACAATCCCTAAAGGCCCTGACTTTGACTGTGACTCTTATTTGTTTATTCTAAACACAGGCATTGTGAGGCTCTGTGTGTGTGTGTGTGTGTGTGTGTGTGTGTGAGTGTGTGTGTGTGGGGGGGTACGTATGTGTGTGTGTTTATCCTAGTGCAGGCCTCTAATTGCCAAACGCTGATGACTCACTGAGTTTTACGCTTGACTGTGAACTTCTAATCCCTTAGCTAATAACCCTCTATCAGGGAATCTAACAGATGGACATAATCGTCACTTTGTTCCACTGCATGAAATCAATGTAAACAAAGCACAGCTGACCACTTATTAGTCAGCTGAGACAAAGCAACAACGCAGTGTTTGACCAGGATGCTTTTCCCCCTCTGCCATGCATAATGAACTGAGCCAGCTGCAGTGAGAGGATTATAAAGACTTTGTGGATTTTAGCTATTGCGTGCACAGTCTAAACTCACTTGCAACTTTATGACTCAACTTCTGTATTCAGATTGTACTTTACTTTTTTGTCACTCTGTGCCAAGGCTTGGATGCTTATGTACTGTACTTTTCTGCCTAATCATTCACAGGTGTATGTGTCTCCAATGATGCATAGAGTGCTAATCCTGTTCAGGAGGTTTGCTTTGCATTGGATGGAGAAGCAGCAGCATCTGGTTGGATCCCTTCTCTCAGGGCTGTCGGCAGAGACCACCGTGGAGTGGGGGGAAGAGGAGGGGGAGAAAGAAGCAGGAGCTGCTACACACATGCATACACACACACATATATACACACACACACAAGCATGCATGCTGTCACAGATTCACACATACATACACACACCCACACACACAAAAAATGCATACATACACACACACATAAACATGCATGCACACATACACACACACATAAACATGCATGCACACACACACACAGGGGTGCTGATAAGGAGTACTCACCGAGCCCCAAACAGGATACACGCAGGCCTGACTTCCCCAGGTTTCTGAGGAGAAACAGAGAGAGAGAGATGGAGAGGGAAAGGGAGAGAGAGAATAAGACAGTATGGGGAAAGAAAGAACAGAGGGAGAGAGAGGCAGAAAGAGAGAAACAGAGAAAGGCAGATAGAAATTAGCAGAAGAACTAGACCAGGCCTGTGGCTCATGTCTTAATACCCCCACCACCTAACACAACCTCAGTGGAGTAGTGAGCCATCCACCTCCATTTCCCTCTCCACTCGTGGGGGTTAAAGAGCCATGCTACACTCCCTGTGTATAACACAATAACGCACCCTTTCAGGTTATGCACCTTTGAGCATTATACACTCAAAATGAGCTAAGCAAGTTGCATAGTAGAATTCCTGGTTATTTTCTGTAAGATAAACAAAAAGGCAGGGCTGTGTATAGGGCAATTTATGTGTATCAATGTTACAGAGGCTCAGTAGATAATCTGATTCTTATCTTTCAGATATACACCTGGCCTACACCACACACCTGAAGGTTTCACTGCCCTGACACAAAAGTCGGGTTGATTTAGAAAAATCACTGGGGAGATGAGTGGGGATTATTACTGATCCCAGGTTTATTCTTGCAGTCTGTCTCACCGCATACAGACTCCACACAGGGCTACTGTGGCGGTGCAAGCCTACAGGGACGCGATGCTCACAAAGATCAGAAGGGCCCACTGCCAGCAAATGCATTATGGAGACTTTAGAGGCTGTCCTGTCGGAATTCAGACTAGGGAGGTTGGCCAGGATGGCCAAATACCGCTGACTGAGTTCAGACTAGGGAGGTTTGCCAAGACGATCAGATGAGTTCAGACTCTAACACAAACATAGAGCATACAGCTCTAAAGAGGGATCAAAGACTGCAACCAGAGAGGGTAAAAGTGGGGCGAGAGGCGCAAACGTTTGTTAAGTTTCGTGTTCTACTTTCGCAAGGGGGAGTATCCCCTGTTATGCAGACCAAAGTCAAGCCCTACTATGCCAATACAGAAGATCGTATTCTGTTGCTCTATCTTGGTTAGTATTCATTGATCTTTACTGCAACCAAAGGCTAGGATTGCTGGCATGTATGTTTCCAAAAGCGGAGCACAACAGAATAGAAAAATACTATCCTGCATTGAACCCTTTTTCTCTATCAACATGTCTGTCTCACCTGCCTTTCAAGTCAAGTCAAGTGGGTTTCATTGTCATTTCAGCCATATACACTGTATAAGGTGAGACAAAACATGTGGTGCTACACTACCTAAGCTATATAGAATGGCTATATAGAAAGGCTACATTTACATTTACATTTATGCATTTAGCAGATGCTTTTATCCAAAGCGACTTACAACTCATCTACTATCAATTCTTCAGGGCCAGTCTCCCCTAGAGCAACTTAGGGTTAAGTGCCTTGCTCAAGGGCACAACGGTGGCAGCCGGGATTCGAACCCACAACTTTTCAGGCTACATTTAGTAGAATTAGGGTACATTTAGTGCACATACATTATCAATATACATAAAGTGCATCAGAAAACAGACAACAAAACAGGGCAAAAGTAGACTTGTAACAGATCACTGTTTGTTATAAGTTAGGTTCACAGTATGGTGGAGGTAGAATATAGAGTATTTAGCAGCATAGAAAAAGTGCAGGTGTGCATTCAGTTCAGTGTGAATAAACATGTCATATTTTGTTGTTCAGCAGTCTGACTGTTTGAGGGAAGAAGCTCTTCCCCATTCTGGAGGTGTGGGCAGTTACATTGTGGTACCTCTTCCCCTGATGGCAACCTTTTTGTCTTTAACAATGCTCATGGCTTGCGCAGACAGTGGGTGTTGCAGATGTGGAGAGCGAGGGAAGAGAGGTCCCTGTGATCTTTTCAGCCCTCCAATTGGCCCCTCATCTGACTCATCACAATTATCGTCCTTGTGCCAGTGTGTAAATGCTTTTCATGGCTTAGTGAATGCTGAAGCACTCCTCTGTGTTCTTCACATTAGTAATTCTGCCCAGGGCATTCCTGGTTGCGGGTGACATACTGAAAAGCAGTCTGTTTCTTTGCCCTTCTTTCGTTTCCAGAGCACTTTAGTCGGGCCTGATAAAGGATTCCTTTAAAACTCTATGGGCAGATATTGAGAAGTCAACACTGTTCTTGTTGAATGACATAAACTCGGATCTGACAGGAGGCTGTTATTTTTTAAAAATATGAAATATTTTGCAGCCATTTTTTCTATGAGTGTCAGTAACCTAATGGTGTAAAAGATACACCACAGAGCACAGGGTGTATCTGTAAGACTGAGCCTGTGATTTGCAACTCTTTGGGGACGCACAGAGAGTCTTTATAGCAGAAGCAGCTTGACAGTCAGCATATCTGATAAAGTATTCATGAAGATGCATTCATTTAGAGACATAGTTCCGTAAAAACATTGACATCTCTCATAGTTTAGAGATGCGACACACAAACTGTGCACTAAATCGAAACCAACAGTGAAACGTACATTTCACAAAATTAGCACAATAAAAACAAAAGATTAGCACTGTATCTCTGCTTGAAAAACTTTTTTTTCCCCCAAAGCCTTGTGATAAAGGCTATCAAAAAATACATAATGACAGGATGAATCTGGTGAAAACCTGTCTGATTATGAACCTAACAAACACAATCTCCTCCCCAAACTGTGTTTTCTTATAATGACACAAATCAGAACAGACATGGTGGGTACACTGTGTCCTTTAAAAGAAGAGGAGAGTCAAAGAGAAAAACACAGCCATTGATTTTGAGCCTCTTCTTATTAAGCAGGAGCACGGCGCCTTTAGAGCAGTTTCCTGCAGATTAAGAGTAGCAGCACAACCCTCCACCGTTTTCTTCACTTTGGAGGGGAAAAAATAAGGTCTAATAAAACAAGATTCCTCTCAGGCCGATGCAGTTCACTGAATCATGTAAGAAAAATAGCCACAGCACAGCTATCCGAGAACCATCTTAATTGCACTGTCCAGTCCGCCTCTAAATTATGACATACTGTACAAGTCCTCTTTCAGACACAAAGCGTTTTTCAAACCCAGACTAGCTTTATCTATCGTTGATACAGATGAACAGACTTTGAAACACACTTGCACACAAACGCTACTTTATTTTAAGGGGTAAAAAGGATCCATCATAACACTATAAGTGTCTGGGAATGGGTGTGTGTGCATGTGTATGTGTATGCATGGAAATTCATTTACCTAAACTGTATTTTAGAAGCTTTGCCTTTATTCATACAGAACAGCAAAGACTAACAGAATGCAGTTGAGAGTGATAGAGGAACTAAGATATGATTAAAGGTTGGAACCAAACTCACAACCTTAGGCGCCTGGAACCATGTGGACTAGGATACTACCGTTTACCCTGCTCAACCTTGTGACTGGAATCTGATAGGATAGGATCAGATTTAATTGATCATTATGTAAAATTTAGATGATACTGGTTGACAAATCTACTTATAGAAAGGACAGGCAGTTAGCTCATTGACAAGTGTTGTAAACTTGTACTGTAAATGTCTATCAAAAATTGTCAGATAGCACCTGACAGCACGTTGAAAATAAACTGAAGGAAGCTTAAAGTTGCAAATTATCTCCATGATGCAGGTGCATGTCTGACTATAAGCTGCCCAGTTGGATCATGTCTCAGTAATTCATAGCTTGTTTCACACAACTAGGCTATATTTTATTCCATGACTCATGTAGAAAGGTGCTACCAAAAAGCATATTATTACCAGTATATTTAGAACCTGTATTTTTTATTATTAGACCAGAATCTTCCCTACTTAATAACATAATAACAACTTCAGATAGGAAAACACTCACACCATGAGACTAATGGCAGTAATTAAGTGTAAGTCATTGCCACGTAAGACTGAATCCTACTTGCAAGTCTACTGTGGCTTAACTAAAAAGGCTATATATTATCTTTGAGGTTGATTCATATTCATGTGAATGCAAGGAGGGATGCAAGAAAATATTACTGTGATTATGCTTTGATGGCTACTGAATCTTGCAGAGGATACACTGAGTGTGTCTGTGACAGCGAAGAGAAAAAGCCATGTTTTTGACCATCAGCTGAAGCACTCTCCCTGAGCTGCTACTGCACTAATGACTTGTGGAGAAGATGACAGAATCGCCCCTGATAAACAGAATACTTAAGTACATCTGTGCAATCGTATGCGAGCACAAGCCTGTGTCTAGGTGAGAGACCCATGAGCTGGATTTGAATAAGACAGACGGTACATTTCTCAAGAGCAGATTGCTAAAAATGTTTTTCAAGGGAAAAAAAACAAACTCCCTCAGCAAGACGAGCATCTATACAACAACATAACTCTCTCCAACAACATCCATTTTTGGCCACGTCTCGACATCACAAAGTAAAATTATACTTCTAAGCATATTCCTCTTGGTCCTTCCAGTCCCCTCATGACTCCAATTAAATCCTCAAAGGATTGAAAATATGACAGCAAACCTTAACCCGGTCCTTCAGTGACATTCACAGCAGGGTATAGCATCACAGGGAGAAAGAGTAAGAAACAGACATGGAAAGAAAGACAGCAGAGGGAAAAATAAAGGAGCAACTGAGAGAGAGGGAGAGAGAGAGAGAGAGAGGGAGAGAAAGATGACAAGATAGAGAGAGTGAAAGAAAGGGAAAGGCAGCAGCCCTCGAACACGCTGCAGATCAAATACGTTTCACAGATTAAACAGTTGAAGCAGAATCGCAGAGCTGCTCACTTGAAGTGACACATGCCTCGCCTCGGGCGGCTGCACAGCTGCCCTCTCCCCCCCCCCCCCCCATCCTGTGCAACCCGGCAAGGGACAAAGAGCACCAATTAGGCCGGACCACTGGACCTGGAGTTAGGGATAGAGTCGGAGAAGGAGCTGGAGCTCTGGGGCTCCACAGAGGCACTCAAAGGGAATGTGGCTGTCAGAAGGATCAGTGTCTGGAGCTGTCAGGCGAACCTCAGCAGGCCAGCACCCTCATGGTGGGCATGCACCTAATGCAAGCCAACACAGATTTAGATAAACACACACACACACACACACAGGTACACTGACACACATACATGTGCATGCACACACACACACACACACACACGCACTCTATCTCTGTCTCTCTCACACACACACAACACAGCTCTATGTAAATGACTCCTTGGAGAGGCTTGTGATTTTAACATGGAGTGAGTGGATGCCCAGTTTTGGCTCTCACAGTGAGTAAAGAGACAGACAAATAGCACTAGGCAGCCAAAATGTGTTGACGCACAAGAGACACCTCCAGCTAGACACACATAGAAACACATCTAGGCCTGCACTGTTGGTCAATAAGAGATCATTACATTTCAATTTGACTGCACCTTGCAAATCTCTCAAATCTCTCTCTCTCTCTTTGTCTCTAGCCATGCCATGCTATATTAGCTATGTTTTATTGGACCTGTCCAGAACTTCCTGCTCTTTTATTAAAACAATAAATCTTCTGGCAGTCAGTGGCAGCACACAGGAGAGACAAGAGTTCAGGTCTGATGGACACTCGTTTGTGCTTGCCTGTGTAGAACCTGTCTGGGGGTTTAGGGGCGTGTGTGTGTGTGTGTGTGTGTTTGAGAATACGTAAGCTTATGCATTTGAGTGTGCATGATAGCCACTCACTCATGCTCACCTGTGGTGATGTGATAGAGAATGTATGAGGGTATGGTTTATGTGTGTGTGTGTGTGTGTGTCGGTGTGTGTGCATGTGTGTGTGTCCTTGTGTACCCATGTATGTGTGTGATAGTGAGAGGGTTTTTGTGAGGAGAAGGAACAAATGCTTTTGAGCTGATTTTATCCGTTTGTAATGAGCAACAAATGCGGCATGGGCAGACAAACGCTCACGCATGGCTTTCTCTCCAAGGAAATGACACAAATTACACAGACTAAGGCACAAGCACACACACACACACAGACAGACACACACACACACATACACAAACCAAAACACAAAGGTGTGTTTGTGTGTAGTTTGTTTTGTGTGTGTGTGTGTGTAATCACGCATACACACAAACACACACACACATACACAAAACACACAACTGCACACATGCTCACACAAACACACATAGACACAGATACAGAAAAATGTGCAAGCACACGCACAAGCACACACGTGTGTATACAGTGTGTATACGCACGTATACAGTGTATACAGATACACAAATACAAACAAGACAGACACACACACACACACACACACAAACAAGCACACAAACAACACAAACAAGCACACAAACATACACACATGCACACACATACGCATACACACATGCACCAGGGACAAAAAAGGCAAACATTCAGGCTCGAAATGATTCACAGTTGGCTGAAGGCTAAAAGCAAATGTAAGCAGAATGTGTTGCTACTACCTTTGGGCTGTTACAGGAAGGATTTGTTAAATTCCTGACACTAACTGATATGCGCTGTGAATCATCAATTTGGGGGCTTGAATCACAGCCTACCAAGGCATTCCCAAACCACATGATACGCCTCAGTTAGCATCTCAGTCTCATGCAGTTCATTCTGCAATCATGGATCCAAGACTCAATTTCATTCATTTTCATTTTTACCAATACATGTCTAAAAACACTTTTGAGAGTCTAATAATTGAACCAGCTAGAGTACTCACAAGGTGAAAGACATACCATACATCATCTTGAGATATATGGGCCAAAGGTATAGTAGATATACATGCAAGTTTTAGGGTTCAATGCCCAATGGCCTTCCACTGCACTGTGATGTTAAAAGTAATTGTTAATTTAAGTCAGATGAGAGACAGCAAAGATATTGGTAGAGAAATGGGAAGTAGTTGGTGTCTGGTAAAGTAAATGAATGTCACAGTTAAAAACAGAATGGTTTAGTCTGGGGAATATTGTGTGTGTGTGTGTGTGTGTGTGTCTGTGAGAGAGACATATGTGACCTTTGAGATATAAAGATTTGAATTGGAGCTGTGATATTTGAATTACGGGAGAAACTTCTCAAGTGGAGATTGTTAAACTGCTTTAAGGCAAGATAGGCTTGTATGACACAGACAGACATGTCAGATCAGAACCAGATCTGGGCCACGACTGGCCTACGGTCAGCTGTTCTGTTGGCGTGAGGGATAGAGGACCAGCTGTGGGAGGCCTGCACGTGACTTAAAGGGTGCCCAAGGAGAGGCCAAGGGCATTTGTCTTTTTTTAGAGGGCTAATTAAGACCACAAACGCAGTGACACACTAGGACTCATTCATTGGAAATGAAACGAAACAAAACATTAAAATGTGCTTTAAGCTCTGTTAGAGTGAAAGAAATGTACCTTCAGAACATTTTGTGAGACCACGAAAAATGCACTGATATGCAAAAATCTTATATTCTTAAGTCAGGCCATCTGCTCTGAATGTTACCAAAAAAAAGGAAAGAAAAAAACACATACGTCATGGTCCACACACAAATATGAAAAAGACTCAATATCAACACACACATTTGCAAGTCAACTCCCTCTTTCTATTTCTCTTTCTCACTCTCTCTCTCTCATGCACACACACACACACACACACAGAGTCTTAAGCATAAATGCCTGTTGGATTGCGATAGGCCACTGTCCAATAGGCAGCAGAAGGCCCGGGAGGCTGCCCATCTGCACTGCACCATTGGGTAATCAGGCGGGCAGAACGTGCAAAAAACACCCCAGACACAAAGACACCACACAGAACCGCAGAGCCACAGCCAGGGCTGGAGCCACAACCAGAGCCAGATACAGAGCTGGGGCTACAGCAGGCTACTGAAACACAGGGCTGGAAGAGGAAGCCATGGAAATCAATGAAGAGGAGGGCACTTTTTTACAATAACACTGGACAGGGACTGATGGATCAGAGCCAAATAAGGACAAGATATGCTTCTGAATTTGAGGAGGGCGGGAAGAGAGAGACAGAGAGAGAGAGAGAGAATATGTAAGAAAGAGAGATAACGTAATGCAGAGAAAGAAAAGTGGACAGATATGGAGAAAAACAGAGACAGAAAAGAAGATAGTCTCTTTTCTCCAGTTATGATTAACTGCATATCATTCAATCAACATGAATGGCATGAATGAGGAAGTTTTTATTTTAAGTAAGTCAGCACATTCGCTCAAGAGGCTCTGAACATCTCCATCATACACCTGGAGCAGCGAACCTGTGCATCCGTCATCCACCTGCTGCTGCTGCTGTTCCCAGTGTGCTGCCTGCAGCTGTGGATGGGAGGCAAGAACAGCTGATGGTGCCATAACTTACAGCGACCAGAGAGGCCCACCAATCACCTGGCTTTCATTCCCCCAGAAGATGATGAATTGCCTGTACAAATGTTCTGACCAAAAAAGAAATGAACTATGGTGAATTGCCTGTCAATGTGACACACAGGCACATATATCCCCTGATCCCATCTGTCTCTCACACACATGCACACATACACACACATGGAGATGCACATACGTAGAGAGAACAAATGCGAGAAAAGACAGAGTGAGAGAGAGATAAAAAGAGAGAAACAGAAAGAGCCCAGAAGAAATAGGCTTGTTTTTACCCTGTTAAGGACATCAAAGGCTGCATAAAATTAAAGACTTCATCTGTGGACCCTCCTTCCCTTTAAAACAGAGTGATCGTTCCACTGATTATAAACCTAAAGGAGCCTGGAACCCATCCAAAGATAAGAGTAGGAAATGATGGCGAGAGAGATTTGGCACTGTTCTATGCTCGCTGATTTCATGCTTGGCAAGAACAGAGATTCTAGAGGACGATGTGTGCAGTACATACAAAGACCCATGCTGTTTGCCACTCTCTGGAACCGGAGGAGAAAGCATGCGGTGCTCATCTGTTACACTCAAAGAGGCTGGGGGTTTTAGGGGAGCGGAGTTTAGGGGAGAGTGTGTGTTTGTATGGGGCCACAAAAAATGCAGGGAAAGGACAGTGGCCCTTGAGCAAGTAAGGCCATTTTTTAATTTTATTTCACAAGAGGTGAGATTTGCAGAAGGCACATTTCTATCTAGAAATGCCACATCTCCATCTCTGTCCATCCTTGAGAAGGACATACTGGATCACCTCCAGGGCCGTGGACAGGTTTGCTTTATTTAATAAGGGATAGGCCTACTTCATTATGGATAATGATGATAATTATAAAGAAGCAAAAAGCTTGGACACAAAAAAGTTCATGAAGACAGTGTGCCAAGCAACTCAGACTCAGGCTATCAATACCAGATTTAAACCGATGCAATTTAAATGGATTATGCACACCTACATAACTCTCCTCCTGTTTTAATAAGTATAACCTTGATCTTTGCATTAAATGTGATCCAAATGAGAGTTGGCTAAATTATTTCACTGCCTCGAGCTGCCACAAAATTAGACAAATTTTGGGAGAAAGGTTATACAGCCTGTGTATATCTATCTATCTATCTATCTATCTATCTATCTATCTATCTATCTATCTACCCATGGCCTGTAGCCTGTATCAGACATTGACACAACATTATAAAAACAGAAAAACGTAATACACTGTGATATTGTACAACCTCAGAGAGCGTTAAACAGAATTTTACAATATTCACTTAAACAGAATTTTACAGAATCCACATCTTTCACTAATATTGTAACATTAAATGCCATGCTTTTCACGCTTTTCAATACAAAATGTATATTATTGATAGGCTATATCATCTATGCCTATATTGATAGGCTATGTCATCTCTCCATGTATGCATCTGACCACTCAAGTTATTATTTGCACCATGGGACAGCGGCGAGAGGGCTAGAGAGAGAGAGAGAGAGAGGGAAAGTCAGACCGAGAGGACCCTCGATAATAAGACTAGCGCGTTATTAGACTCAACCCAGGGGCTACTTCCTGTCTGTGTAATTATAGTCCTTGTAAATGTCACCGCGACTGACACAAGGCATTTCCCGCAGTTTTTCCTGGAGGCCAACTTTCCTTTTTTACTAAACAGGCATAAACAACTTGTGTCTACTCACCATTCATGTTTTAAAAAAATCAGCATGTCTTTTGAACAAACAATTCTTGGCACTGTCTAGAGGGGAATCATTTGCATCTTTAAGTGACCTATTTGTCTCACGCTGAAGTCTGTTAGCATGTATGAAGCATCATTCGCCCTGGTGACAAGTTGGGCTTATACAATCTTCTGCTATTTTGATGTAGCCTTGGCCGTGAGGTTTAAACTGGCTGTGGTAAGTCGTCCGGTAGGCTAGGCAGGCCAGACAATTCCCAAAAAGGGCCCCTTTGTTGTTAAAGAGCCTGAATCAGATGTGTTTTCTGTATTAACGTTAAAATAACACGTTAAAATCTCTTAAAGTATCAAATGTGCGCCTGTTATTATCACGCACAGATTAAAACTGTTTTAACAAAATGGAAAACTTCTTGTTACGTTGTTATGGAAACTGTACGTTATTGTCATCTCAAGGTGATGTTTAGCCTCTCCTCCACTGATTTCCTAGATGCAATTAATTATTTCCAACATGAAAACCATTAGTTCACACCTCACCCCCTCCTCCTCCTCCTCGCTTCGGCTGACCGTCCGCCACCGACACGCTGGCACGCACAGATTGTTTTTCTGCAGCGGTGGACTATCTCGTCTGTTTCCAATATATTCTATTTCCTTTCACGCTTTCCTGATTCTCAATAGAGTTTCCTACGCATGGTCGTCTTAGTCGGTCTATGTGCTGGCTTAAAATAGGACGCAGCCTTACTTTTGCATACTTTCGCAAGTTAGTTAATGAGGTCTTGCGCCACACTGTGGCTAGACGCAATAGAAGTCAAACGTCAGTCGTTTAGTAGTTACGACTGGAAAAAAGTCAATGAATCTCACAAGAGATTATTGCTTATGACTTTGTAAATTATCATATGATCATAAACATTTAATCTAAACAGACATTGTTAAAGCTTTGTGTAAACACCACGTTCGATTTCATGCAAATGATTCATATAAAGACAATTATAATATGATAATTATGTATTCAATATATTATTTAGAATACTTTATCATATATTTAATATCTTATTTTAGTTGAGTGTTGCAGTTACCATTTATCTCTGGGAAGTTGAAAGGGACACCCTGCTGCTAACCAACTGACACCAAGCTGCAATGCACTCTTTTGGGCAGCACATGACGTCAATGAAAAAAAAAGCTCTAAACTTCGCAATGCAGACTGTACACACAACATGCAAAAGTAATGCGGGTAGACACAGAGAAGCCCTAAGGCACCAAATGGTCAAAAAGTGCATGGAGTCGCACATAAGGTTTCATCCACAACCACGCAAACACAAATCCAACTTAATGAAAAACATAACTATAATCAATGCCTGAAATGCCACATCAAGTTTGCAAAACTAAAAACACAAGCGCAATGCCTTTCATTTTCAAGTTTACAGCATGACAATTTGCCACTGGCTAGTTCCCTTTAATGAGCAAAACTACAATCCTTGACACCCCAATCCAAGTTCATAAAAATAAAAGCATAAAAATATTGCAAATTTGCAATAAAAGCAATAAAAGCAATGTCTAATCTTGGATTTTCATTTTTCAATTTCAGTATTCAACCTGACACATTATTGCCACTGGCCAGTAAGCCATGCCTGTGCCCACTGGCTGGTTCACGTACCGATACTTCATGCCCGTCAGCTTGCCCGTGGACTCCTTGAGTGAGATGTGGTGCCGGTGGGTGAAGGAGCCCAGGCTGCGCGCGATGAGTGCCACGGTGCGGAAGCGTGCACGGGCCGCGCTGGCGCCGGTGTTGGGGCTGGTGGCGTTCTGCTTGCCGTGCCCATCACCATTGCGGGGCGCCTTGAGGCTGTGGTCGGTGCAGGCAAAGGACACCTGCATGCCCGCCAGGGTTGGCTTCTCTGTGAGGGCACCGGATAGACTGAGAAAAACAGAGAGAGCGGGAGAGTGAGGAGCGACTCCTCACTGCAGGGTTGCTGCTGCTGCTGCTGCTGCTGCTGCTGCTGCTGCTGTTCTGCAGTGACAGGATTTAGAGAGGGCAACGTGCAGCGGGGAAAGACCTGTGTGAGTGCAGCGAGAGAGAGACAGGAGCGCAGGTTGAAGGTGACTCTTCTTCTTTTCTTTCCTCTCCTCTCCTCTTCCTTCTCCTCCTTGGGCAATTGATGTCTGGACTCTGTGCAAGGAAAGTCAGAGTGAGGTCAGGGAGAGGAAAGAGGAAGTCTTTTGCTTGCTCTCTCTTCCTCGTCGCTTCTTCAGGCACCTCTCCCAGTTGCCGCCTCTGTCTGAATTTGAGTTCTTCTCACTTGGTCTTTTTTCAGAGTCTGTTGTTCTCATTCACTCTCTTGTCCTGACACAGTCTCTTGTTCTGTGCCTCAGATCTCTGCAGTAGGCTGCTGATGTGGGCTTTTTTTCCTCACTGTTATTCTGCCCCAATTCTTCACGTGTTCCTCTCTCTCTCTTTCTCTCTCTCTACTGTGTCTCCTTGTGTCTCTGCACTCGTTTTCTTCCTCCCCTCCTCTCTCTCTCTTGTCCCCTCTGCTCTCTTTCAGTGGGGGAGCCCTGCTGTGGCTCCAGAGGGGGCACAGCAGTAGGGATGGAGGTCTCTCCTTCTTTTAACAGTGTACAGTCGTGGCAGCAGAGATCTCTCGTTAGAAGAGCAATGCAAGGACCCGTTCAGCACAAAGCCAAATGTCACACAAACACAGTGAGAGATGGGAATGGTAACCAAACCAAAAGCCAAACTCCTTCACCGCCAAGAAAGCAAAAGCTGACACACCTCTCTTTGCCTCTTTTTTTGGCACTCTCAGTCCCAAAAACTTTGGGTACGAACAGAGCCAGGAGACGTGAGCAAGTGTCCCACTACTAAGAGGTGTCCTCCAAAAAAGGACAAGTGTGCCAAGTGTGTTTGCGTTGCCCTCTGTGGGGACTGCTGCCGTGCGGTAGAACGTTCTTTCAAAAGCCAATCCTGTGCTGGGGAGCCTTCAGTGCTCAGTCCAAAGCTGTGAGGAGCTGGAGGAGCAGCTTGTGCGGTGGCTGTGATATCCAACTGATGTGGCTGCACTTGCAGAGTACTGCTGTTGATGGCGCTTGCTCCAAATGAGAATGGACAGGCAGAGAAGAGAGCGGGACAGGAGGACGCATGATCCCGATCTCAGCCTCCCCCCTCCCCGCCTTCCACAACTGCTCCTACTAGCACCGCACTTACGCCTGGCACCAGAGGGGAAATAAGGCAAACAAGGAAGAGAGAGAAAAGAAGCAGCGAACGGAGGACTGAGTGAGAGAGTGAGAAGAGAGAGAGGGAGGGAGACAGAGTGGTGCAGGATACTCACGCTGCAAGTCATTGAATGAGCTGGAGAGAGTGTTTGAGGGAGAGGGAGAGAGAAAGAGGGGGAGGAGAGAGAGAGCGGGAGAGCAAGAACAAGAGAGAGAGAGTATATATAAAGAGAATGACAAAAGGAGAGAGAGAGGGTGGTAGAGTGAGATAGAAAAGAGAGCAAACAGAAAGAGAGAGAATATACAGAATAACAGAAGGGAGGATGAACACAGGGAGAGAACAAACAGAGAATGAGAGAGAGAGAGAGAGAGAGGCTGCAGACTGACTCAGAAAACTGCAGTTAACTGCAGATAACCAGCAGTTAGGCTGGAAGGAGAAGAATCCATTTGGATGCAGATGAGGAAGAAGAGCAAGAATCTGCATCACTGTGTGTGTGTGTGTGTGTGTGTGTGTGTGTGTGTGTGAGAGAGAGAGAGAGAGAGAGAGAGAGAGAGTGTATGCTTATATGTCTATTCATTTGTGAGGTGGCAGAGAATTACAGAAGCATCTCTCTCTCTTCTTGACTGGCTTTAATAGAAATGAATGTGGGTTTTCTCACTTTGTTTTGAGGTACTAAAATCCCTTGCGGTTTCATTGAGTTGTGAATGCCACTGTGTGTGTGTGTGTGTGTGTGTGTGTGTGTGTGTGTGTGTGTCTGTGCGTAAGACAGCTGGGGATGACAGAGAAATGTTTTTTTTCTCTCCTTGACTGGCTGGATTTAATCTCCAGGAATGGACGCGCATTTATGTGCTCATGTTCAAAAATGCATTTAATTTGTGAATGAATTTGTGTGTGTGTGTGTATGTGTGTGTATATGTGTGAGTGTACATGCATATGTGCATGTGTGTGTGGCTGTGTGTGTACATGTATATGCATGAATGTATATTTTGCCATAAGCAACATTCATCATGGCCCAGTTCCTCACATCATGCTAAATAAATAAACTGCCTGTTGCCCTGTGTGTGTGTGTGTGTGTGTGTGTGTGTGTGTGTGTGTGTGAGCTCAGTGTGAGCTTTGCTGCTTTGACAGCTTTTAAATGTCCCTCATTATGTATGATCCCTGCTTCTCCTCTGCAATTCATTTGATCTTGCTACTACCACTCAAAGCAACTCAAGAGTCCTGCAAACCTCCTCTCCCCATCCACTGTGTCTGTCACCAATGGATACATTGGTGCCGTGACGACTGTTCTTGGGTCAGTCTGAACGCTTGCTTTTTGATGGTGTCAGTTGAAGACAGGAGGCGCTGAGGGAACAGTCAACAGTCATTTGTCAAATGTCCACAGCAAAGACTTTGACATTTAGTACTGGAACACAATTTAGAAACTTGACATTCAAGTCACTATCAGCAAATGGTGCAATTTGCCTAAGCATATAAAATAATACATAGGCTATTGTGTAAGGGCGAAAGAGAGTAGATAGAAAGAAAGGGGCAAAAATAAGAGGACAAAAACACAAAACAAATGGGCTGACTTCTTTTGACAAGCCTTGTTGCAGTTCTGTTGACTATGTATGTGTCCACCCCCACATACTGTACATGCAGCATGATAAAGTGAGATTATTTGGTTCATTGAGTGCTGCGCTGCCCTTGGCAAAGGCAAGTCTTATTTATATCTCCCTGAATAAGTCCCTGTTCCTCAGAATAAACGGCACTGTTTACTTGTGTCTGCGTGTGCGTGCACGCGTGACACATCTGCTCGTGTGCAAGGAGCAGGTGGGTTCATTGTATGGAATCAATTGTCAACATGGCCCATGCGATTTAGTTTTCATACAGGGTAATGTCCTCTGTCCTTTCTTCTGCTTGTATTAAGTGGAACAATACTTTCTGGATGGTGCCTTTGATTTAAAGGTGACAGTATTTTCATAATGCCATCTTGGAAAGACATGACCTTTTAACGAATCACTTCATGTCATCCTTCAACTGTTTACTGAGACACATATCTAGTCGAACTCACAAAGTACATTCTTTATTGTGTGCAATTCCTTCTCACATCACCATCCAGAAATGCGAACCAATGCTGACCCTAATCTGAAGTTCTTCCTGTCCTTCCAGAGTGTTCCTACTTGTTGAGATGACAAAAGCAGGTTGTCTGCCTGTCATGTGCTTTGACTGAACTCTGATCTATTAATCAAGCACCCCTCTGATGGCTGCCTGTCTAATTCTTTAAAAAGTATGTCATTCAAATGAGTCAATCTAAACCTGTCACACTTTGGGAAAATCCCAGATGGCCAGCTATCCCCTGAAGCAAAGAACGTTCCATCAATTTCCCGCACCCTTCTGTTGAAAAAACACACACACACACACACACACACACACACACACACACACACACACACACATAGGCAGTGAGAGAGATAATACAGAGACACAACCCAGGACCTATCTGTGGAAAACTTCTTTGAGGGCAGTCATATTTCATCTATCTAAGCTCTCTACACAAGTGAGTGAACAAATCTGAACCTGACCTCAAAAAAGACCACATGTTTTTCTCCTGATCTGAATGCCATAAGCACTTCCCAAGACCATTAAAGACAGCTATCAAAGCCAAATGCCTTTGAGGAAGAAGCCTGCATAATGTGCTCACTGCCTGTTAAAAATGATGGTTAAAAAGGAAGTAAAACCAAATTGACCCAGCAATTTATTCCTCTGACATTTATCCTTTTCTCTACCACACAAAAAGACGAGGCACAACACTAAAGATGTCACCCTTTCCCCTCAGCCATTATAGCTCACTCCAGCTAACGCACTCATTTTTCAAATATGCTTCACCAACACTGATTTTATGACAGAGCATGACGTATTCGATACAAGGGGGGTGAGGCCACCAAATCCAGAGTGGAGATTGGGCTGTCATCTGAGCTGTGCTAGTATACCCATGTGCCTCATGTTGAATTGGCTCCCAAATGCCCGGGCAAATAATCCCTAGTGTTCAGGATTAGCCTTCGAGAGGGAGAGGAGGAGATGATTATTCAGCCAGTGAAGAGTGACTTTAATCATTCGTAGGATGTGTGTGTCTGCATGAAAGTGTGTGTGTGCGCGCGAGCACGCGCACAAGTTTGAGTGTGTGTGAGTGCGTGTGTGTGTGTGTATGTGTGCGTACACATGAAAGTGGCGTTAACATGTGAACACGGTGTGCATAACTATGACTATGTGCCTCGATACTGCTCAATTGCTGCACCAGTGACTAAATGACCTTGGTGTCAGTCTATAGCTAAAGAGGACCATGCAAATTCACAGGAGTAGTAAGGTAGTAGTAGCATGTTTCACACTCATTAAGGTTGTGCTTCAGGTTGCTTTCATCACTGTGTAATTCTGATTTCACAGAATGGAAAGAGAGGTTATTGCACTTCAAAGCCATGGCACTCCTTGCTCTTAGAACAACTGACTGCACCATGGAGGAATTGTCATCAAATTTCAAATTAGGCTAATTAGAAAAGAATAGAATACATATCAACATCCTATTGAAAAATCCTGCCAAAGTTCTGTTAATGTTCAGTACAACCACAGAGCAATGTACAATCAGAGTGTTAAGAAACTGCTCGCAAATCAAGGCCATTCAATGTAACTGACAGACAGGTTCAGGGTTGTTTCATCAATCAAAAATTTGACATGTACGGAACATTGTAACAAAATGTGTCCAGATTTTTGTAAAGTAATTCAAGACCAAGTGTTGTTATGTGTATGAGATAGGAGCACTTTGTACATATGAAGGCATATACTCGCCTAATTCTTGTAAAATATAAAATGGAGCTTTGCGAGTGAAAGTTTACATTTTGAAATACAATACAGGTTTTATGACATTGTGATGACCTTTAACAATGTAAACTGCAGTACAGTACTGGTCTGGTATAGGATCTGCACCAACCTTGGCCCCTAGTGATCAACAGTTTTATAGTTCTTCAAGTTAATGTGGAGATGAAATATCTCATCTGACCACTCTTTGGAACTGTCTGGATCTCTACGATTTTTCAATCCATCACCTGCCCAATCACAACCACTTGTAAAGATGCTAACCCTGTTACAGTAATTTAATTTCTGTTAACATCTGATCTCAACCACAAGTCAACTCTTGCCATTTCAGAGAGTCTGTAATTATGCACCCATTTTCTGTATACTTGAAGCTAACCTAACTGACGAGGGCTGGGCACTTGAATGCCAAGACCGTTTGGCAGCGTTTGGATTAATGTGTTAATGTTGGAGAGTCCAGATGGGCTCTGCAGTGCCTGCTATCCACAGAGCTAATCACCCGTCATCATGTGGGCAGTGGTCTCCAAGCAATTTGCTACAAAGGAGGGACATATCCCCCTGACATCTCTACTGGACATGTGCCTTTAATGTCACTGGTGTGGTTGGAGTGTGTGTATGTGTGTGCATGTCGGTGTGGGTGCTGTTGGAGTGTGTGTATGTGTTTGTGTGTGTGTGTGTGGGTTGGTGCAGTTAGTGTGAGTGTGTGTGTGTGTGTGTGTGTGTGTGTGTGTGTGTGTGTGTGTGTGCATGTGTGGGTGCAGTTAGCGTGTGTGTGTGTGTGTGTCTGTGTGTGTGTGTGGGACATTAGTGCAGAGGATCCAGGGACACGTTTGTCCTAATCAGCCTGCCTTTGATCAGCACATATTGGACCGGGCAAATCATACACCAGAGAGACATCACTGAGCAGCAATCCAGCAACATCCTCATCCAATTAGTTTGATATACCCAGCAATTTAATTGGACACTATTCCACTAATGAAATAGCCATTTGAGTTAGACAAGGGAATCCAATAGCCCAAGCAGTGCAACCGTGACCCCCTGTCTGTCTGTCTGTCTCTCTGTCTATCCATCCATCAGTCTGCAGCAACAACATATGAAGATATTTGGATATTAATAGGGTCATTATAAAGTCTGATTTGGTGTATGTGTGCCCCGTGGAGAACAGCGGCATCAAAAATGCATGAATTGCATTTACACAAAGGAGGCAGCATTAGGTTGGCTCCCAGCTATTTTTCTACATGCATTATTTAGGAATGTCTTACAAAAACACAAATTACATGATAATGTGATCATGGTTGGCTGTGTTGTTGTTTGTTTCTTCGTTAAGTCTGACACACATGTAATCCCACAGACACACTCACAAAGAAGGGGGAGAGATTGTATGTGTTTGTGTGTGTGTGTGTGTGTGAGAGAGAGAGAGAGAGAGAAAGGAAGAAGAGGACAAGAGGACAGGAGAGAGAGAGAGAGAGAGAGAGCAAGCTGCCTTGAGTGTCACCGTGAGCCACCATGAATGAATCTGTTTGTACTTGTAAAATCATGGTGCCGCAGTGGATTGGCGTCAGCCTCCCAGACAGCCGCCTGCAGCTGCAGCAGCAGTAGCCGCTCACAGTGTACAGACAGGCCTGTAACACAAGCAGCACGGCACCCATCAACTATTTACACATGCACCTGCTGAAGAAGGCTCAGTTGCCATAATGAGTTCCCCGAGTTTATAAATGATACACACTCCTATGAGGTGTCAGAGAGAGAAGGAAAGAGAGTGAGGGAGAATGAGAAGAAGAAAGAGAGAGAGAGAGAGAGAGAGAGAGAGAGAGAGAGAGAGAAGGGCCGTCTGGATTGTGTGACTGGGATGGATTTGTTTCTCCATGCATGCTTGGAGACACTATGAGATAATGTTCGCAGATCAAATGCCTCCTTCAAGAGATAAAAAAACCCAACAGCAATAAAAAAGCCTGCCTGCCTGCCTGCAATCTGGTGTCTGCAAAAAGTGCAAACACTTTTCCTCCATAATGGCTTAAAGCGCTATGTGGTTTGTGCTCAAGTATGCATTAAATAGAACTTTTTATTGGCCACAATTACAAGACAGCAGGCACACGTTCACACACGGGTCTGGCAATTTAATGAAATGATGCCTCCTTTTTTGTTTGATACAAGCTGTACATATAGTAAGATGCCTGAAAAATATTTGAGCATAAGAGTGCAAGTTATGTTAAATGTGAATGTGAGACCGAAGGAGGAGGTAATCAACACAGAAAAACAGACATTTTTTTGAAGCTTACGGCTCAAAACAAACAATTAAATCCCCATGCCCTCAAAGAGCAGGTACAGCTTCTGGACTTATTGACAAAGCAATAAAACTTTAGTGCATACTGCCTTACTCTCATACCCTAGTGAATGAGCTGTATATCTCTTGGGGCTTCCATAACAGCAGATTTTTGAAAGTGTTTTATTTATTTAATTTTTTTATACATTCTGCACCAGTGGCAACTGTTAGTTACCATAGGAACTCAATTAAAACAGTTGTTGGAAAATCAATGCCTCTAGTCTAATGGTGGCTAATGTACCTTAACTTTGTGTGGTCTTAATACACATGGTACAAATGGCTTAGTCATAGCTAAAGATCTAGCAATCCCACTGCACAAAACACACAAAGAACATATCACAATTGCAGATTCTAACGTAAGTCTAATCTCTAAAGTCGTTATTTAAAGCAAGATCAGAAAGCAAAGCAGTCCTACTTTCAATACTTCACTACCCCCTTTTAAAAATTCCCAAAGCTGAATACCTGTAGGCCATGCCTGTCTGTGACGAAACCGTGTCCTGGAAAGACCATCCATGGACCAGTGCAAACTCCTTCCTGCTCTTCAGCTCCCTGTGCAAAGCTGACCTAAGTCCCCCAGGCTGAGTCTGAGTGGTGGACCCCTGCTGTCCTCGGAGAGGGGACCGGGTCCCTCTCTCGCCCCTCTGGCCTCCTCTCTGTCTGGGGAAGGGGATGTCACTGCACACTGCCTTATACACATGCATAGCTAAGGGCTTGACCACTGTCCACACACCTTCTGTCAGGGCACAAAGCTAGTGTGTGTTGCGCTGTCTATCCTGAACTATAGTTCACCCAGCCCACCCAGTGATGCATGCATGTACTATTTGATTGGGAATATACTCTACCCAGCAGCACATGTACAAAGTGTCCCCACCACTCATCCACCATTGTCCCATCATCCCTGGCAGCACAGTGGGATTCCAGAATGTTTCATCTCAGCAGCCAGAGGATTCTAGGATTTGAGCGCTCCTCATATAAATGTGACGCCAAATCCCGTCATTCATCTTTCATACACTCATGCACATCCTGGCACCTCTCTCTGTTTTCCGTCCTGTTTCTCTTTCCCTCTCTCCATCACTGGCTCTGTTCATCTTTCCTTCTCTCCCCCTCTCTCCATCACTGGCTCTGTTTATCTCTCCTTTGCTCTCCCTCTCCTTCTGGCTGTGCGCATATGTGACTCTCCCTGTTCAAAAACCTCCCAAAATCCCTGACTAAGGTTCCACTGATGGCAGCAACTATGCCTGCCAGCCTGCCTCTTTGTGGAACATGCGCTGGCTGTCAATCCCAGCACAGCCTGCCACAGGGCTGAAGTACCACATATTGCATTTGTATTTTTAGACAACGGTTAAATTAGATTACGAATATAGATAGCCACAGCGGAGGCTTTTGGTGAGCTCACCGTGGCATGTCTCCCAGAGCTGGTGTGGTATGGTTTGGGTCAGATGGAATGTGCAGGGAGGCTGAGACAAGGGCCAAAGGATTTGTGACGCACAATGGTGCACTAAGTGAAATCTCTCTCGCCCGAGGACATACATTCCGAAGGACTTGAGTAGCAACACTCACCACCACTGTTACGTTCCATTATCAGGTAGTATTTTTCCCCTTTGAACACACAAGGTCCACACAGTCACTCTCTTTCTCTCTCTCACACACACACTGACACACACTGCTGAGCAGCAGTGACAGACAGAGGGATGGCAGACTTACGTTTCTAGACAGAGACTCAAGACACTTGATGTGGAATGTCTGGAGTCTAGACACTTCAAAGCCGGCAGGAAAGAAGAGACTATGACTTAGTAAAAAGAAGTCTTTTCAAAGAGCAGCGAGTGTGAGAGAGAGAAAGAGAGAGAGAGTGAACCTGAGGTAAGCGTAGGAGTAAATAAATTGGAGGGCATTTTGATGTCAACAATCTCAGCAGAGCTTAGTAGCAGGTGCATGTGTTTTCCTACTCTGCTCCTCCTGTGACAATTTGTTTGGTCATCTTAGCAGGTGTTTCTTAAGTGTAGGTGTGTGTGTGTGTGTGTGTGTGTGTGTGTGTGTGTGTGGTGTGTGTGTGTTTCTCGACTGCTTCAAAAATTTGCCTTGAACAGCCACACAATCGCATAAGACACAGCTGTCAAAACAAATAACCCACACCTCATTTCATCTTCTATTAGTTTCAAAAGCTCTGAGCTCTCTCACATGCGCTGCGCTCTCCGCCGTGAGGACCCTGCAAAGCTGAAAAACAAACTGTAGACATGCTGCCTCTTGGTGCAACAAGCCTTCAGCATTGGTTCAGTTAATGTTGTCTTGAGAAGACTAGAGGGCAGTGTCGATGTAGGGGAGAGGAAAAGAACTATGATATGTCTATCTGTGTATTAATATGAATGTGAAAATGAATGTGTCTCTATGCTGTATGAACCCGGGGGGACTGGCTATGCCGATTGTGAGTGCCTAGCCTGCTCAGCTTTGCCTCATCAGATGAATGAGACGTCACACGGAGCAGGATGAGGGAGCTAACGGATCGTCGCCTTCAGAAGAGACGCCTGCAAGGGAGGCGTCATAGGGCTGGGTGGTATATGTGTGTGTGTGTGTATGGGATGATGAGCAGTGGGGGGCAAGGAGCATGATGGGAATTCAAATAAGCTGCGGCAAGGATTAGTCCCCCTTCATTGAGAAAGAAGCCGAACTGCAGCCACAGCCGCAGTTGGGGCTTTGACAGTGATACATAGAGCCTTTCCACAGGAGATGGATTTTGAGGGAGAGAAGAAAAACAATGCAATGCTTGCTAGTTGAACTCTATTTCTCTCTCTCTCTCTCTCGCTCTCATTCACACACACACACACAGTTACAGGTAGATATGGATGTACACACCATTGCTATAATGTTCCATGTAGGATCATAAGCTGTCAATGTGTGCTATAAGTAAAGTAAAGTTCATATGGATGCATCTATAATGCAGCACACCTCATCATAATGTTTCATTGTTGGGGTTAAGTAAAGTGAAGCACATTTGCATGCATTTATAAGAATATATGTGGCAAGTCATGATGTCAGATACTACAGAATTACATTAAGATCTGTCTGCTAACGTTATGGCATAAAACATAAATGATACATTTTAAGTAAGAAAAAGACAAAATCATGTCTCAAGTTTATTTTCAAAATGTCAAATGATAGAGTGATAGAAGTAAACATAAAAGAAATAGTAAACATCAAACAAAATAAACATTTGTAAAAACTTCACAAAATACGAAATTTTGTGAAGGTTTAACTATGTATTAACTAACAGTTAGTTAAGCCTTAGAAAGCACTATCAGTTAATATTTAGTTAATGCTTTGTTAATGTTAAGTTAGGGTAACACTTTAGATTAGGGTACACATATTCACCATTAATTAGCATCTTATTAACATGCAAATTAGAAACATACTAGCCATTACAAATCACTTATTAATACCATATTCTACATGAATTTATTCTAACCATAACAGACATTAACTAAGACTTTTTCCAATATAAATACTAATTACTGTTGATACGTAGTTAGCAAGTTAGTAGTTGTATATGAATTATGATCTTAATATGCCTTAGTTATTATAGGGCTTATAAGACAGTGATACAATAGGAACAGTTAACAGTTACAATACTTTTTGATTGACAATAACTGTTCCTGAGAATAACTGTTCCTGTTTTACTGCCACCTTATAAGCCCCTTACTTAGCAAAGCATATTGAGATCAAAATTCAGACTGTTATAAATGCATGCAAATGTGTTACACTTTACTTAACCCCAACAATGAAACATTATGATGAGGTGTGCTGCATTATAGATGCATCCATATGAACTTTACTTTACTTAAAGCACACACTGACAACTTATGATCCCACATGGAAAATTATAGCAACTTATGAGCCCTTACAACAGTTGATCATCCAGGTGTGTGCATAGAGGGGTATTAGTAGTCATAATGTATTATAAGCCCCATCAGCCAGCCTGTATATAACCAACCTGTTTATAACCAGTCATAAACACTCATAACACCCTTGGATTTATAAGGCATTATAAGCTAGATTTATAGTTATTTCTAACTGTTGATATAATGCATCATGAAGCATTATGAGTGTAGTCATAATGCATTTTGAGTAATTATGATGCGCATTATAGTTTGTTATGAATGCGCTCATAATGCGCTATAGATATGGTCTTCATAGAAAGCGTTACCCTAACCTCTACTTACACATAACTGTAGGCCTACCTGTGCAGTTTACCTGTGCATCCCAACAGCTGCGCATTTTTAGCGCATTAGTGTCCTGCATCATGTTGTGCATCTAAGCAGAGCAAAATGTCTCAAAATCTGATGCCTGTTAGAAGATCTACCTCAGCTGAGCTTATTCCTCCACTTACACTCAGAGCCTATGGCTCTACTAAAACTGTACTTAGGCTGCCCCCTACAGACCAAACCAGAATGCTACACTCAGAGTTAAAGGATCAAGGTACATGAGAAATATACTGAGATGCACACTTGCAATTTAATTGATTGCAATTACGCTTATTTGAGTATGAGAACGTCCTGCCTTTATAAACTTCCTCGAATCCTCAAAATCAGGTTACCTCAGACCTCACCATGTTAAGGCTGCCTGTGTTGGACAGTAAATGTGTTTCTAATCTACAGTTGCAGTGACTGAGGTTAATATGTGTAATTGTGTGCACTTTTTTTTCTTTCATGTGGTATCTCAAGATATTCATAATGAGAACGCTATTGTGTTAACCACTGTGGCAAATGGGACGACCTCTGCCCAGGATGGGTAGGCCTACTGATATTGCTTGTTGTGACCCACCCTGTTCATTTTATGGATGAGTCTAGGATTTAAATTATGCGGGTATGTCATCATACCTGGTGGGCTACATTAGCCAATCTGCTTAGATCTGAAGATATTATGTCTCGACCTCAAGACTGAAGAAAACATCTCTTCTTTCCCAAAGTCCTGTAAAACCTCCTCCTGAAGTGCAATGCTTGATGGGACTCCTGTCATCTATGGTCATTTTTACTTGGGATTTAGACATTTCCAGCTTTTTCTGACTTACAGTTTGAATATAACACAGATTCTTATTCAATATTGTCAGTTCTGTCTCTTTTTTTGCTTAGGGTGACAAACCTCCTTACTGGTGTCTACACCTTTAGTATTTACTAGACAGTCCTGTAATGCCGCTGCCTAATTACAACAGGGGGTATGATTTGGAGTGATGGCTGTAGCTTGTAACTGTCTGAACAAATGATGTCAGAATTGTCTGAACAAATGATGTCAGTTCCAGCAGCACAAATGTGTTGGTATTGTAACAGCCATCATTCACTATTGAACTGTTTTATTGCCTCTCTGACTTGTCTTGAAAGGTCATGATAAGAAGCGCAATGAGGACCATGCAAATGACTCCATGATCATTCATACATTTCTCAGCATAGGCCTTGTACATGGTGCAATGTAGTGAGGACCTCAAGTAAGGCATGAAGTACCAAGAACCACCACCAGAGGGTGTGTGTCACTATTCCTGTGTCAGTATCAGTAGAGTGTTTTGTTAGCAATAGCAAAACACTGAACTCTAGTTCTGCATTATTAACACAGTCTATGAATTCAAAGAGGAAGTTTTGACTGGGGAGACTACGGAAAGCAGAACAGAGAGGCTCTCAATTCAGTTGGTAAATTCTGGGTCTTGTACATGTATAGATTGAACCAATCAGATCAAGTTTACTGTCAGATATTTGCTGTGAGATGCCTTGGGATGTGAATCTTCCCCAGCCTCCACCAGACTAACCCCAGACATGGTGTCCAGGCCAAAGGCTAGAACTGTGCCACACCAGTGCCAAAGCTATGCCAGAACTAGGACTACGGGGCATTCGGACAATGCTGGGGGGCACTGAGAAAGGCCCAGCTGAAAGGGGGCCACTTAACCACAAATAAGTTTGATGTTTGTTATCACAAATTTTAAAACACTGCATGCACTTCTGCAAACAAAGTATTTGTTACATGGTGCTGGGTTTAGTGCTGGCTAAATGTATGATTGCACTAATGCCTGTACTGTTTGCTTTGTCTGCTGTCTTGCTTGTGTTTGGTGTTTGTTCAGTAAAGGTTGAGAACCACTGGCTTAGACTATAGTGAAATGCATCATAATGGGGAGAGGAGGGTGGAGGTAGGCTACATTCTGAACTAGAGTAAACTTCTGAGATGGAAGAGACAGAGAGAGAGAGAGAGAGAGAGATGGCCCAGTGCTGCTCTCATGAAGTGCTTTTGAATAGTCACACAGTGGTGGACTGAACCAGTCACCCAGAGACCTTTATAGCGCCACTCTTCCTCCCTGTGGACAGGAAGTTGTGACAGAAAAAGAAAGAATGATGGCTCACTGTTAATGAGCCACATGTGTTTAAGATTGATTGTTGCTCCCTTTCACAAGGCACATGCGTCAACTGACTGACGTCAGAGGCAGGAACCAAACCAGAATGACATTCATATGACACCAGTCTTACATTAGGCCTCCAGCGATATGAACTTTTCCTTGTTCATAAACCTAAACACAGAAGAGCTTTTGTGTGTGTGGCATTTGTTTGTTTCCTGTTAATCACCCAAAATTAGTATAAATGGGCAGAGAGGAAGATATCAGAAGTGAAATGAGAAGTGAAAGACAACAGTTCTGTGCTTTTGAACTACTTTTGTGTTTCTCTATCAAAAGACATAGTCAACAACTTTGCTATCCCCAAGTCGAGATCACAGAATTTCAGCTGTTTTGAAATGGTACAGGAAAAGAAAAAGGAAACGCTTGTCGTTCTTACAACTCAGTTCTTTGATACTTCTGTGATGTTGGCTGTGGTCTTTCTGCCTTATACCAACCACAGCTGGTCTTCACCACAAAACCAAGAGGATTATTTCCACGCCCATAGATTTACAGCTATGGTGATAGCTCAGCATGCACAAAAGTGCAGATTCACTTGAGTGGTTGTGATATTACTTAACATTTTTAGGGACTTTTTTAAAAATCAACTAAGTTGGTTGACAATGAGCAATTCCACTGTAACCAACAAAGTAGCCTATAGCTAACGTAGCAACTACTTTTGGGAAATGAACCCCTGGTTGTTATTTTACTTTTCACAAAAGCATAGCCAAAAATGAAAATCCTATCAAGTGTAATAACCTGTGACTGGCATCTTGGTCCAAACAGCATACAATATTTCATCTATCAAAATGGAAGAGACCTAGTTGAAATTTCACAGAATGTCAGCTGTGCTCTAAAGATACTCTGATGTCATATCCCTGTCTATCCTCTGAAGGACAGACATAATCTAACCTAAGGTTCTTGAGTTGAGTGGAACACGACAGGATTTTTAATTCTAATGTCCTATTTACACGTATCTAGATATCTCTATAAACAAATATTTCTTTTTTAAATTGCGTTTACATGTATTCAGTGGAATCCAGAAACTACAGTGTTTTGAAGAATGACCACTTTGGAGACCGTTTAAAAAATATCTGTTTGAGGTGGCTAAAACTCTGGTTATGTGTAAATGAGAGGCCCAAACAGATAAAAAAAAATATCAGTTTAAAAAAAATGACATACGTGTAAACAGGGCCTAACGGCTCATTTGGTTCCTTGATTGCGATTGGCTGATTCATCGTTCCAAGCCATTGTAAATCCAGCACAAACACACAGATTTGCCTCTTCTGTTCTATATTCCTCTGCAGCGAACTTCAAAACTTAACTTTACCGATACAAAGTAATTGCTCCTCAAGTGGGTTTGTGCTGGATTTAGAACAGCTAAGGGGGTTGAATTGCACTTCGCTTCACGTTGTGCCAAACAACACCCCTTAACTGTTCTGAATCCAGCACAAACCTACAGCCTATTGTGGCTTATTGCTTGTCTAAAACTGTTGTAACAAATCTTTGGTAAGATTTTATTAGAACATGCAGTTCTTTTACCTTAAAATAAAGGCGTAGGCAGCAGAGTGTGCTTGGAATGCTTGATACTGCTGTATGGAAGGTTGTTGATTGGATCATGACCACTTTTAGATGTACTTTGACTAACTGGGTATTTTAGCACTACATGACATATATTGGATGTTGACACCAAGTGGCATAAAGATCAAGTCCTCCATGGTTTTATTTTAAAATTCATTGTCCTTTATGCAAACTGTGCCTTTAGAACAAGAAATTCTTTGGCCATGTCTGCCCCTGAGTAAATGTGTAAAGAAAGAAAATGTTTGTCTTTGCAATGACACAAAAAATATGAGAGGGAGGGCGAAGAGTTGAGGCCAACAATAATGGGGGAGGAGGAAGTTTTGGGACAAACCCGACGCTATGGTTCTGTGGTTCTGGTGTGGATGTGGCTAAAAACGAGAGAAAGAGAAAGAGAAAGAGAGAGATGGAGAAGGGAACCGTCTAAAGATGTTGGTCATTCCCCACCAATGTTACACAACAGGAAAAGATGTGGCAGAACCAGCTGAACAAGAGCACCCAGACATGATGATGATGAGAGTACTAGTATGACCATAAGCAACAGGCTCATCACCATACACCATACGCTGGACAGGGGGCTGTGAAGTGTGAAAGCTGCTGAGCTGAGCTGATTTCTCAACCGACACTTTGCTAACACTGTGCTTAGCATGCTGCCTACTGTCCAAACGGGAATAGGTCTACTACACTCAGAGTTGAAGGATCAAGATCTGGATTTAGAATTTTAGGATTTTATTCTTATGTTAAAATGTTGATAATATTTTGTCCATCCATTATCATAGAAAATAACACCTGACAGAGTAAACAGCTTCGTTCAAATCGGGGTCCCACTGAACCCACTGCTAGCCTACGTATTCGCTGATAACGACTGATAACCTACACACGTTGGCCTAGGGTTAGCAGCTATCCCTGAAGTATGTGTTCAGCTCTATCAGTAGTGATGCTGTTGTAGTGAGGGTAAAATTTTGTATTTAGAAAGCACACTAGACAGTAATGCTGCAGTGTTTTCTGTTTGATATTTCAATGCTATGCCTACTGCCTATACCTAGTTCAAAGTCCCCTGTAGCCTATCAGAAATTAATGGACGGTTTGACCCATAACAAAATGTCGCATTAACCACCCACCCCTGAATAAATAAAAACGACATGAGTTGGATTAATTTTGGAATCGCAACAGGAATTAGGAAAATATAACCTATACTCTGCTCTTCTGTGCTGTGCAGTGGGCCAGTCAGTCTGCTGACTGTGTAGGCTACATATTTTTTTGAAAGAAAGTGTGCTCAGGCGCTGAAGATGGGTCAGGCCGAAATGTTTGTCTTGACATCCTTCCCAGTAAATCACAATCATACGATTTATATTTGAGAGTGCGGCTTTTACTACTCTGTGTAGGCTACATACCCAGTTAGGGCAAAGGTGCTTGCAGCCTTGCCACTCTAACTGTCCTACCACAAAGCCTAGGCCTTGATTCAACCATTCTATAAAGAGGAGGATTATAATTAGCTCAACTATTAAGTTAGATAGATGACCTAATTATCAAAAGCAGTCTTATTAAATGTACAAAATGTGCTTGTCTTTCTTATTACGGTTCAGCAAGTATATGGAAGTCAATAGGTGCCATGGCAGCATGCATCATGCCGTGCAGTGTTTTTCACCCTTGCATCATGTGTGCATTTCAGCTGTGCTGCACGTGAGGTGTGTTTATACAGACTGATAGCCTGGCCATGCCTTTCTAGCACTTTCACTTGATTAACACCTCCCTACACTGCTAGTCTGGATTTGATCTCATTGAGTTTGTTGTCTCAGGAGGCATTTTAACCTGTCCAGAGGGAGGCGTTGTAAATGCAGAGCTAGAATGCTATCAGTCAGGGGCTGCTCCAATCTTTTTAAACTTCAACACCTCAAGCAAGCAATCAAATCTCACTACCGAATGTTCAGACCATCTGTATGAAATGAAAGTGTAGAATGAGGGTCGGATTTTATTACCAGGCTAACAGAATGACAGTCTTGTTATAAGCCTCAAACAAGGCCAGAAAGTGAACGACTTTAACATTAACGTTTAAGTCATACAACCTAGTCTGGTGGAATTTCAGGCACCATGCTAAAGATGCTATCAGACTGGCTAAAATTGAGCAAAGCCATGCCTTTATAAACCTCCTCAATGCCCACTTAAAATCATTCTTTCTGTTGTTGTTTGGTAAATCACCATGGCAGAGTTTGCTAATGGTTTTTAAACCATGGCTTGGGCCAAAAAGCACGTTCTCTTGTTTTGCAGTAGTCCTCTGTTCTCCAACAAGGGAGATCACAAACTGTGATCATGAAGTCGATGTTGCCTCAACACCAAATCCCAACAACCAGACCCAAGTTTAAGTTACTGGTGAGGATCCACTGGTTGCTAAACAAACTAGCAGCAGTAAATAGGTTGTGTATGGGCTTCTGCAACTCTGCAACTCTGACTTATATCCCACCTGCCACCGTTGTGCCCTTCAGCAAGTCGCTTTGGATAAAAGCGTCTGCTAAATGCATAAAAGTAAAGTAAAGTAAAGTTATATTGTATCTTTATTTGAAAGCCAAAAGGTGGTGCAGGTGAAAATGCTGTCCCCGCCTTTGTTACCCCAATTGAAAATGTTGGTAAGGACATCAGGTCACTTGTGATTTCATTGTGGTATTTATAGCTTTCCTAACGTGGTCATGAGAATTTATACTGTTCTATTCTGTGGAAGAGCCCATAAAGATGGTACAAGTGATAACGCAGCAGTAACTGCAATCCCAAGTTCACCTAATCAGATTTCATTCGTCACAAATGGAGCAACTGGTAAGAATATTTGGCCTGTAAAAAAGAAATAATAATAATAATAATAAATAAAATGGTGTGGTCTTGCCATAACAGAAGGTGTGGCTAGCAATGCTGTGTATTTGTGTTGTTGTGGCTTGAGACTTCTAAGTGGATGTTTTTGTCTTACACATCTTGGATTGTAAGCCTATTCCCAAGAACCAGATAAAACATAGTGGTGGTAGTCCATCACTCCCTTTGTATTTTTATAAAACATATCAGTTGACTGCACCTCTAATCCAAACTGAAGGGGTGTGCATGTATTTTGGTTTGTGTACATGTGGAGTATTGAGCCTTACTTTTCCTCTGTTCCTCTGTGTTGATATCAAAAGATGGTCCTATTGACTGCTTCTATTACCCCAATAAACCAGACAACTTGCCAAACTGAAAATGCTGGTAAGGATGCCAGGTTGTGTGTGTGTGTGTGTGTGTGTGTGTACCCCAGAATGCCTTTGCATATCACTACCCCTTCACACACACACAAATCTCACACGAATGCCAATTCTGTGGCCTTATGCTGAGGTTGCTTCGACACAGAATCCTCAAAAGCAGACTACCTCTGACCACACTATAACTGGTATGTCTTCCTATGGGTTGGCAACTAAATGTGTATGTCCTAGCTACAGTTGCAGAGATTAAGCATGCATTTATAACTTCACTGTTCTATACAGGTTCCTATGTTAATTTGTGTAATTTTCTGTTTTTTCCATGTGGAATCCCAAGATGTTCATTGTGAGGATGCTTTAGTGTTAACCACTGTGGCAATTACAGAAATTGGGACTACCTCTATCTAAGAGGCCTACTGATACGCCTACTTGAGATGGTGCCAGTTCTGTAAAATACATTTTATTGATAAGTATAAGATTGCAATTATGCCGGCACGTAGTCAGTCTTGGTGGGCTACATTAGCCTGTTCAGTCTGAAGATATTGGCTCTCTGGCCCTCTAGACTGAAGCAGTAGTTGAGACAGCTTTTTCTCCCCATCTCTAGTTGCCCACAGTCCTGTCCAACCCACTCCTGAAGTGACTGCTAAAGCTTGATGGGATTGGGATCCCATTTCACCTGGGATCTATACATTTCCAGCAGTCTGACTTCTCCAGTTGGAATACAATAAAGGTTCAATATTTTCAGTTATGTCTCTTTGTCTAAAGCAGTACCAGAACAGTCAGTTGTGTGTGGTGTTTTTTTTTTGCTCCCCCTCTAGTGCTACCCCGATGGGTGCAGATTTTTAAAGAAATGGTAGCAACAGCTTTGTACAGTCTCACCAATCCATGTGGACTTGTTTGCAAACCAAAGTATAGGAACCAGTGACCATTTTTGTGGAGTTATGTTGACTGACAATGTAAGAAATGGAATTTCAGTTTAGGCTTCATTTAAATGGACACGCCACCATTTGGGCAAATGTGCTCATTTTCCACTTAGGTAAAACTCATATTGTTTTAACTTTTCTCCAGTTCATCCAGCTGTTCTGAGTCTGATGGGATCACTTTTAGCTCCAGCCTAGCCTGGATCAATGAATCAGATTAGACCATTAGCATATCGCTAATTAGCATCTTGCTCAAAAGTGAATAAGAATTCTTTTTTTCCCCACCTACTTAAAATGATTCTTGATTAATGAAAATGAAAATTGACTTTTGTAGTTACAAAGTGTACTAAGATTAAATGAAAATGAAATATGGTGATTTTTCTAGACAGATATGACATGAAATTCTACTCCTACCAGTGTTGTAATCAAGGAAATTTGATACCACATCTGAAAATAGCTCCACCATGTGTCCAAGTCAAGTAGTGCAAGCCACTGATCTCTTGGTAGGTTGCAAAGTGCCTTGATTATTATGCCAGAATGAGGGTATGGGTCCATGTCATCAGCCTAGAAAAATTGCCACGTTTTGTTTTCTGTTGGTTTAGTACAGTTGGTCAGAGTCAGAGAACGACTGGATGAACCAGAGGAAGGTAAAGCTCAAAGGGGAGGTTGAAAATGAGGATTTCCCCAAATGGTGGCATAGACCTTTTACACAACCCGTGTTCCCAAACTGCAAGTGCTTGTAACTGCACGATTAAGCAATAGAGAGTGCTGAAAGGCCTTCATTCACCATGTAATGAGCCATTTAACCATTGAAGTGACTGCGAAGCTGGTAAATTAACCTAAACATTTTGTCTGGTATTCCTTTAAGGTGACCGGAAACCTCTCCACTGGGGTCTGCACCTCTGCTGCCAAATTACAAATGCAGCATTTATGGCATGATTCTGTGCATCCAACAGGGATTTGGAGTAGTGTTGGCAGTAGATTATAATATTCTGGACCAACAAATGATGCAGTGGTGATGCAGCGGTCCAGCAATGCAAATTGGTGAATAATTCATTACTGAATAGTGTTATTGCCTTTTTGACTCATTTGTATTGACGGGTCACGAAATAAAGACCACTGTACTGAGGACTATACAAATGACCCCATGATCATAAATTTCTCAGCATAGACCATGTATATACATAATGGTGCAACACAATGGAAACCCCAGTAAGACATGAGGTACCAAGAACCACCAGCAGAGGGCGTGTGTCAATATGCCTGTGCCAGTATCAGTAGAGTGTTTTGCTTGCAAAAGCAAAACATTGAACTCTACTTCCGGATTATTGTTTCCACAGCCCTATAAAGTTCAAAGACGGTCAGAATTGACTGGGGAGACTACAGAACACAGAGCAGAGAGGCTCTCAATTCAGTTAGTGAATTCTGAGTCTTGTACATGTGTAGATTGAACCACTCAGATCAAGTTCAGGTCACAGAACGTCAGGTATTGCTGTGAGATGCCTTTGGATATGAATCTTCCCCAGCCTCCACTAGACTAACCCCAAACATGGTTTCCAGACCAAAGGCTGGGAAGGGAGGTAGGACAGTGCTGCTCTCATGAAGTGCTTTTGAATAGTCACACAGTGGTGGACTGAACCAGTCACCCAGAGACCTTTACAGCGCCACTCTTCCTCTCAGTGGACAGGAAGTTGTGACAAGAAAAAGAATGATGGCTCACTGTTAATGAGCCACATGTGTTTAGGACTGATTGTTTTACAAGGCATATGCGCCAGCTGACTGACATGCAGGCACCAGACCAGTACAACATTCATATGACAACAGTCTGACATGAGGCCTCCAGCAATATGAGCCTTTTATAAACCTAAACACAGAAATGCTTTTGTGTGTGTGAGTGTGTGTGTGTGTGTGTGTGTCTGTGTGTGGCATTTGTTTTTGTTTTCTGTTAATCACCTAAAATTAGTTAGAAGAAAGACAGGAAGAGATCAGAAGAGGAATGAAAAGTGAAAGACAACATGCTTTTGAACTACTTTTGTGTTCCACTTCCAAGAGACATAGTCAGCGACTTTGTTTTCTCCAAGTTGAGATCACAGAATTTCAGCTGTTTTGTTACAGTACAGGAAAAGGAAAAGGAGACATGTCGTTCTTACAACTCAGTTCTTTGATACTTCTGTGATCTTGGCTGTGGTCTTTCTTCCTTATACCAACCACAGCTGGTCTTCACCACAAAACCAAGAGGATTATTTCCACGCCCATAGATTCACAGCTATGGTGATAGCTCAGCATGCACAAAAGTGCAGATTCATTAAAGTGACTGTGATATTATTAAAAATTCTCACAGTAGGGACTTTTTAAACATGTATGTATGTATGTATGTATTTATTTAAATAAATCCAGTTAGCAACTAAGTGGGTGACAATGAGAAATTCCACTGAAACTAATCTTGGTAAATGGAACCCTGGTTATTTTACTTTTCACAAACACATAGCCAAAAATGAAAATCCTATCAACTGTAATTACCTGTGACTGGCATTTTGGTCTGAATTTCATCTATCAAAATGGAAGAGACCAAGTTGAAATAGTCATTATTCATTTCAACAGAATGTCAGCTGTGCTCTAAAGATACTCTGATGTCTTATCCCTGTCTATCCTCTGAAGGACAGATGTAATCTAACCTGAAGGTTCTTGAGTTGAGTGGAACATGACAGGATTTTTCAAATTAACACCATGCAGTTCTTTTACCTTAAATTAAAGGCTTCCAGCTCATTCTGTTGCAAAAATATGGAGAAGTGTCTGACATTAGCAGTGTGTGCTTAGAATGCTTGATACTGCTGTATGGAAGGTTGTGGATTGGATCATGACCCCTTTTACATTTATTTTGACTAACTGGTTCTTTTAGATGACACATTGGATGTTGACACCAAGCGACATGAAGATCAAGTCCTCCATGGTCTTGTTTTAGAATTCATTGTCCTTTATGCAAACTTTGCCTTTAAAATAAGAAACCCTTTGGCCATGTCTGTCCCTAAGTAAATGTATAAGAGAAAGAGAACGTTTGTCTTTACAATGATATTAAAGTAGAAAATATGAGAGGGAGGGCGAAGAATTGAGGCCAACAATAATGGGGGAGGATGGAGGTTTTGGGACAAACCCGACAATGTGGTTCTGTGGTTCTGGTGTGGATGTGGCTAAAAACGAGAGAAGGAGAGAGAGAGAGAAAGAGAGAGACGGAGGATGAGAACCGTGTAAAAATGTCGGTCATTTCCCCACCACAGTGACACAAGAGGAAAGGACGCGGTAGAACCAGCTGAACAAGAGCACCCAGAGATGATGATGATGATGACAGTACTAGTATGACCATAAACAACAGGCTCATCACCATACACCATACGCTGGACAGGGGGCTGTGAAATGTGAAATACAATTCTATGGGCTCTACTTTGCTCTGTTTGTCTCTCTCCTTCTCCCTCTCCATCCCTCTTTGCTCTCTTGAAATGCACACTGCACAATGTTCATGAAAACTTACATGAAAAAACTTTTGGATGTCAACGGCTTTTAAAGTCAACCTATATCATGCTGCCCGCTATATGTTATAAAAGCACAGAGATGGGAAGTAGCAAAGTACAAATACTTAAGTTGGCCTACTGTACTTAAATAGCATATTCAAGTATCTGTGCATTACTGGAGTGGAGTTTTCTGACAGCTTACTTTCACTCCCCTACATTTTAGCAGAAATGTCTGTGCTTTTTACTCTACGTTTTTAAAACAGTAACAGTAAATTACAGTAAATTATTACTTATGTCAATGCATTTGAGGGAAGTTATCTGTTTTTTTTTTTCAGTTCATGACAATGGCATGCCTTCCCAACATTAATGTGATTTCAAAATGAGTGGGACGATTTTAATGGGGCAGCCAGAAACAAAGAGACATACAGTCACCACAAAAAACATGTTTGTTGAATGTGTGTTTTAACACAAAATGTTAAAAAAAAATGTCCTCGTTTTGTTGTTTTGTTTTGCTGTTCTTCATTTAGAAAATGTAAAAAAATGTATACATTTCCATAGGCCTATTCTGCCAGAAACTATATCAAAACAAAACGTTTTTCATTTCACCCATGGTAGAAGTCATTAGGCTTTCCTGAACTGAATCCTGAAAGGATTGTTATGGCGTTTCTATTGGAATAACTTTACAAAAAAAGTGTACCAAAAACAGCCAGTAAAATAGTCCGTCAAACAGGCTAGAGTCCCTTTCACTTTAAATACATGTTGTAGATGCTGTACTTTGTCCCTTTTTACCTGAATAAAGAAATTACTCTTTTGCAAACATTGGTCTCACTGCCTGTAAACAATATTAGCTTCCTTGTCTATGCACTGATCCATGTGCCCAATTATATTGCTGTGCTGTATTAGAGTTACAAAAGTCTATCCCTAATTGAATTCGCATTTTTCTGCTCATGGTACCAATGTGTTACACATACTGTGTTGAAACAAATGCCCTTGTTAATCACTGTTTCAAATGTCTGAATTGGGCTGTTAGGTTCAGAGTATCATATGTGCAAAATGAAAAGGCTTGAGTGGTTCACACCATAGCCATATCAATTAAATGATCTCTTCTAAAAATAGGTGCATGATAATTGTTAACCAGATAAGAATCTGTGAGCACAATGGAGTGGTTGATCTTACACAAACACAAAGACACATTTGCCAGCTACCCCCATCATCACCACCACCCCCCCAATCACCACCATACATACACACACAGACATGCAAACACACACAAAAACATACACAAGGTGTTCTGTCAACTACACACCCTCACATTGATCAAACCATGACCAAACCTCTCTACTTCCCTCTGTCTCTCCTTTGTATTTCTCTGTGCATTTCTCTGAGCTTTGTGGAGATCAGCTGAGCTGTGGGTGGTATGTGGGCTGAGAGCTTAGAGTGTGGAAGTGAAGGGGGCTGTCAGTGCCCAGGCATCCCACACACTGCCCTGAGAGGGAGCACAGCTATTTCAGGCCCACAAGTGAAGCTGTGACCCGACTCTAGACACTCTCTCTCGCTCCCTCTCCCTTTCTCAGGCAAGCACAGATGTAAATACACATATGCTCCCACACATTTATAGACAACCACATGCAGTTACACAAATACACATCCAGTGACACTCGCTCTTTTTCTTTCTCTTTCACACACACAAACACACACAAACACACACTCGATGAATCACACTAGAGCAAACCCGACAATCCCGTCCTTTTCAGCCTCCCTGCTCTCAGTCTCTCCGATGAAATGAACCTGCCCTCAGGCTTTGCAATGATAATTGGTGATTTGATTTGAGGAAGGGGTTTAATCATAGAGGGACAGACAGGGGATCTTGAAGAAAACCTCCAAGCAGAAAAGAGGCCAGAGAGAGAAAGGGAGGAGGGGAGCATAAAAGAATATCTCAGAAAATCAAAGGCATTATAGCCACATACTGAGTGAAAGTGTAAAGGCAGGAAGTTCAGAGGTGCTACTTCCTGTTAGTACCCCACAGTGCAATTTCATTTGTCGGGCAAAGTTTTGCCTAGTTCTACTTACAAATGATTTATACATGTACACATCATCAGCAAATTCAAATATATTGTACTAATAGAATCATTGCAGAATTGTAGAATTTTCTCATGGATAAAGTGTTCTCAAGGGCTATCTCAGTGTAAACAGTAAGTCTGAGTGATGCAATGTATTTAAAAGCGGGGCAGACTCCTCCTTTCAAGCATGTGTTTATTTCTGCATGCAGCCTGCCTAGCCACATCCGCATAGCAAATAGCCAGCTCCTCAGACAGTCTACCATGTGCTTCCCCATAGTATCACTTCACATTCTTCTTTTTTTCCTCTGCTGCCTGTCCGACAATTGGGTCACTGTGCAACAGAAGCGTTACTGGAGAGGATGTTCCCCACACCCACCCGACACCCAACACATCAGTCTATCTCACATCATGTAACTCATTTGTTTCTCAGGGAAATTATGTTATAGAGCATTATTGGTTAATGAGATAATGAGAGTACAAGCCTCTCTGTGTCCATACTGTGAGATATCAAATATGGATATAAAAGACTGATGGTAAGATCATTATCTATCTGTGTCACACTGCAGTGCACTGGCCACTTCCTCTTTCCTTTTTCAGTAAGAGAGAAGAGACGGTGAATGGGTGAACGACACAAGGCCTCGCTTCTTCCAACTATAGTCCTGCACAGCCTCTGCAAGCCTGGCAAAAGAAGTCTATCAAAAGGTCCCCTGACTTCATGGTACTTTAAACCACAAGATGATGTGTCTGGGAATAGCTTTCAGACTTTGATGCCATTAATGCATGTTAGATAATTGGTTTAGAAAAAAATCTAAGGCTGACGGTTGACCTTTTTTTGTGAATTGGTTTAACATGCCTGGTTAAACAGTGTGCCCAGGTTTTGAAGCAACAAATTTCTCTCTCTCTCTCTCACACACACACATATGTTTAGACAGGTGATCAGTCACAAAGGCAAGGAATCTAAATGTTTCCAAACCTTTCCATTGTGTTTTCTGCACTTGAGCAAATACATAAGGTATCAGCTGATGAAAGAGATCATCACCCTCCTCAGCTTTGTTCTCCTGATGTCCCTTAGAGCATTGACACTGCTGCAACTGCTGCTTTTGCCCTGATTACTAGAAAATCAAGGACTTGAAATATATAGAGGTTTTCTCTTTGATACACTCATCCCTCTGTCACATTTGTTGTTGCTTCTGTAAACAAGGTACCATATGTAGCTTACGCATACGCCACAGACAAAGGGGAAGTTAGGGAGAAAGAAAAGGTTTGCCAGTGGCATTGGCAGGGGGGGTGGGGCGTTTGATAAGGAAGTACAGCCTGCCTGCCTGCCTGCATGTCTGCCTGCCTGCCTGGGGTTGTTGCAGAGGAAAGGAAATGAGTGACATTTGTGACAGTCACCACACCACTGGGCCTGACAAGCTACGCTTGGAGATACTGGATGCTTGTGTGCTGGATGCACATGACATATAAAGGTGCTGTAAATCGCCCTTAGACTTGAGATATCATAGTGTTGTTTCTGTAAGCATGACAATGATACCTGATGGTATTGCCATCTATTTGACCTCTCTGTTTCAAGCCTTTTTCTTTTGGCCTAATTGTTACCTGGTTCCTCTAATGACACAACTGCATCAGTATCATATAACAAATTAGAGGCACTCTGAAAAAGACTAAACCTAAATTAATAACCATAATTTGCTACTTTACCCTGCAGTTATTACACAACCAACATCTTTATGGAATAATTATTTCTTACTCTTATTTAGGACGCACCATATGGTAGGCTATGCATGAGCTTGGCTGTGCTATCACTGTAATCAGTTAGCGACTAATTTAATGTTCAGTAAATGTTGGCTCTTTGGTCCAGCCTGGGCCAGGAGGAGAAGGATGAACAGCCTGACAGCTGCCTGGGAAGAAGGGGGACTGTCCTGATCACGATAAGTCATCGCTCTCAGAGGCCTGCCTGTGTTTTAAAGGCCTACATAAATAAATAACCGTGGCAACCAAGTTAGTGTCATATGATCTGTTTGCTCCTCTTTGCCTAAATGAAATTACACAAAGGGGCCGTGCACTGCATCGTTTTGCCTGGGATACTTTCTCTCTTTCTCACTCTCTCTCTCTCTCTCTCTCTTTCACATACACAAACACACACACACACACACACACACACACACACACACAGACACATAGACACAAACACAAACACACTACAGATCTCTATGACTCTTTACACAATTGTTAAGATTTCAAATCCGGGTTTACTCTTCATTGAGCAACAGAAGTAGATATTGCACCATTTTGGACATTTGGCTCCATCACTGTCTGCTGAGGGAGCAAAGTAAAAGTCTTGAGTAGCCTCGTGAAGTAAGCCTAAAGGTCAATCAAGCAAAACTTGACAATATCCACAAGTCCCTAACGGATCCTTCAGTTCTTTTCATTTCCTGATTAATCAAACCATTTCTCAACAGTGAAACTCACTATGCAACATCTACACCAGTAACAGAGTGAAAAGAAAATTCATAAGTTGGGAGGGGTATTCAAATGTGAAAGTGATCACCATAGTGTGTGTCTGTCTGTGTGTGTGTGTGTGTGTGTGTGTGTGTAGTATTGCTTGAACTGTGACCCTCCTGCTTCTTCTTAAAAGAGAAGTGTGTTTCTGGAAATTGGACCAGCATGTGACATTGCCTGTGTTCTTAGGTGTCAGTGGAGTGCACACACACACACACACACACACACACACACACACACACACACACACACACACACACACACACACACACACACACACACACACACACACACACACACACACACACACACACACACACACAGCTTACAGCAAAGAGGGAGAAGTTGAAGGAGAAGAGGAAGTCTCTATCTGTCGCGCCCTTCCTTCCTCCTGTGGCTGTGATGTGTGTTGCGACACACGGGTTCAGAAGATGCTGTGCAATTAGTTAATGAAAGCACATGGGCATTATGCAGAGAGATCAGAGGATAAGTGCAAACTACTGCTGCCATGTCTTGATATCTGATCACTGATTGGTCTTGAAATGTTAAATTTGTCATCTGGGTGTCTGTGTGGGAAGAAAGAGCAATATGAGCCATCTCTACAAGGCATACATATAGTTATACATTCATACATAGTTAGGGCAGAGTTTGAAGTGAATGCCCTCTCCACAAACAAATTTTTCGTCATGATATTTTCTCAAAACAATCACAAGATGTTGGCCTACAGCACACAGATCTAGGTCAGGGCAAGATCAGAAGATAAGAAGCGATAAGGTGATGGAAGTGAGGCAGCTGCAAAGTCCACCCAGTCACAGAGGCATTCTGGGAAGGCTCTAGGACACATCTGTAGGTCCATACAGTGCTGTTTGGGCCATCACTCTTGACAATGGAATTAAAATTTAAATAAATTTATGAGCACAAGGCTAAGCCATTAACACTACAGGATGTTTACATCCACATAAGGTGACCACTAAAAGAATGGTATGCATTGCTAAACATAAAAAGACTGGCCAAACCCTGATGTGATTCGCACAGAATCTGCTTGTGGTACTGTACTTGTAGTACTGCTTGTGTAAGCTGCTTGTGTGAAGGAACCTCTGCCCTCACTGCCATGTAGCCATACTAAAGCATTAAGCCTTCAGTGTATCAGAATCACATACCCAGGTGTTGCATCTAAAAATATGGCAGAATATCTTGCCTGACCACAGACCAGTTGGTTGCAAGAAGTCATATCACTGGGGCCGTCAGTGTCAGTGTCTCATCTGAACAGGTTGTTATTTCAAAGACACGCTACCACCACTACAAGGAAGAGTTGCAGAGTTTAAGAGAAGGGAAGAAAAAACTGAAGGTTGTATTTTGTTGATTTAGGGCATGTCACAGCATATTAGTCATTCAACAAAGGTCAGGGGGTTTATCATGGAGAGCTGCCACTGTGATGCGAGCACATCACATGACCAGAAAACCCCTCAAGGCCAACACCATAGTTGTTGCACGACACAGCAGGGCATACTCTCAGTCTGACAGAAAAATTGTGATTAATTTTTCTATCTCATCTTTTCCCCATTCTTATGTCTCAACATTGCTTAATGTGACTAATAAAATTCATATTTAGAATCCCCACAATATGTTATCAGAATGACAAAATGTACAGTTTTGAAAGCGTATGGATAGGTCAGATATTCACCTTGCACAGTTCCGCTAGTTATCTTTAGCACAAGCTATTCAGTGCCTTAGCAACATTGAGGGTTAATGGAGAAAGTTGCCAAGCCCTTCAGCCAAAAAAAAAATCAACAAAAATAAAAGTCTCTTTTTCCAATACAGACACAGACACACACACACACACACACACACACAAACAGACAACCTCTTTCAACCCTTTCCTCAGTCCACCCCCCGCCCCATCCTTGCAATCAGGCTGTGTGTCCAGACAGTGAAGGCTTCCAGCCGGCCATGAGTGCTGCCGGTTGGAGCTGGGGTGCTGGAGCTGAAAGCCCCCTCTGTGTGGCTCTGTTCAGAAAACATGTGGAGGGGAAAGGGAGGTCACACCCCTGCCTCGCCTCCCCCTACCTCCTCCTGCCCTGTCCTCCAGAGAGAGACAGCCAGCCTCCTGCTGCTCCAGCTATGAGGCCTCAAGGCTCTATGCTTACACTACACTAGCCTGATAGCTAGCATTACATTGCAACTCCCTTCAGAGAGCAAGGAACAGGCAAAAACAAATAAATAGCCTTACCACTCACTGTTCCACTGAATACACCACCACAAGTATCTTCCCCCCACACACACACCAGCAGCCCTTGCTTATAAAATCCCCAGCCACACCCCATGAAATAACGGAGCACAGTGCCCAGGAACCTCCTTGGCATGCTCATATGAAAAACATTTGACGTCAGACTTGGAATTTCATGGAATGTGAGGGAACAAGGCATTAATGAAACTTAACTCGCACTAAATCAAAACCAAGAGGGCTCACTCCCAAAAGCAGAGCTACGATGTGATGTAATTCCCATGTTTCACAATGTTACGGGCTCCTAATGCAAGCCTGTATCAACAAAACATGTCAGTCGACTAAAGAAACACTCTCCGTTTGCTGACACTCTCTACATTCTACTGTATACAAGTCTGGAAACTGCTGTGGGACAAACATCCATGATTTCCTCCAAAGAACCCTTGTAGAAGTGGACGTTGACCTTTACCACTGTTTTGCATATTGGCAGTGTCAAAGAAGGCTTTTCATCTGAAACAACTTGACTTCAGTGCTCAGAGAGAAGGAGAAAGAGGGAGAGGGACAGAGAAAAAATACTGTTATGCTGACAGCCTGAATCACATTATTTCAGAACACTTTTATTGGTCATAGAGCCATGAAACTGTGACAGAGCCATGGGTTATGAGTCACATCGTCAGATTTAGAAACAGCAGAAAAGGGGAGAAACCATTACTGAAAAAATACTGTCCATGTAGAAAATGTGCTTTGGATTGCAATACGATGCCTAGAATTCCTGGACAGCAATATGCTGTGGTGTGCTAAAAATCATTTAACGTAATCCAACGATAAACTGGAAAAGGGGGTGCCAGGTTAGTACCGAACAGTGTTCCATGCAGAAGACGCCAGCTACCATTGTTGACTGGGCAACTTCAGGTGTTGAGGAGGGTGCAATTAAGTGATGGTAGCTGGTTTGATGAACTTGTGCCCATGGTCTTCCCACCATAATGTCTCATTTGCAGACATTGTATGCCTGAAACACTGTTCTTCTCTAACCTGGCACAGCCTTGTCCGGATCATCATTGGATCACGTTGCCATTTCTGATGCTACCTGGAAATGCCACCAACACTCCTAGATACACTGGCTCAACCCATGACTTACATTTCTACAAACACTTTTTCTCATATAAAAGGCATTAAAAATCACTCAAAAAGCTGGACTATGGTAAAATATTACAAATGAATTTTGATTTTTACATAAGACATTTAAAACAACCTTTACAAAACAAAGTCAACTGAGAATAGACAAGTGGTTTGGTTTATGGTCAAAAAAGTGTAGTACCACCAGAACAGCTTTGGCTAACCACATATCCAAATGTCTGGAAAGCCTAGGCCTGCCTCCCCACCAAATACCTGTATGGGAATCACAATCAAAAGGTACTGGAGACATTATGAAGATTGGCACTGAAAAAGAACATTGTAAGGCACTTTACTCTCAGCCCAGGCTTCACCAAAGAAGCACATAGATAAAATAGCCTGTGACAAAGTCTGAATTCAACCATAACAAAGATTGCTAACGCCAAGGGATCTGTGGACAGGTAGAGGATCCTTGTCGGAAAAAAATGTTTGTATTTTTTACTCATTTCCACAACATGAGATGTCAGCGACTGTGTTGTGATGACGAACTTCAAGAGGCAGCAAAGTTTGACTTAATGTGGCCCCAATGTGAGTGTTCAATTAATTGCGCTTGCAATCAACAACGGGAGGTCAAAACCGCCAGCTTTTACATCCCCTTGGACAGACTGAAGACTCTTTAATGTCCTGGTTGATCACACCTTTGACACAAGGGCCTAGGGTGGGCACGCCCCATCGTTTAAAAACAGATTCTTTACCCTTTCATCACAGCCGCTGATAAGCACAAATGTTCGGACAAGATTGAGAGTATCCATACAGGCAGCCAGAAAGCATGCTATTGAAACTGAAGTCTTTCCATGGTGTGTGAATAAACATTCAAGTACTTATTTTCATGTAAACAAGTAATGTGTGTGACTTCGACTGTGCAGTAACGCTTCCAGACGCGCCCGACACTATATCGCGTGTTCCCTCCAAGAGAAAAGTTTTCTTGAGGGAGTTGTGTTGTTTGCGCATTCACTATCTGAATCTTCACAACACGACGCAAGCACAACACTTATCGTCTCGGTGAGGTGCAGAGGTGTAGTTCATTTGCCTGACGATTTCGGCAAACAATTCGTCGACAAGAGACTTGTTTTTTGCAGAGGTTTCTATGAAAGGGCAATTCCAGTCAGCAGCCAGCGCCTTGCCTTCGCCGGAAGAGACCTCTCGTTCACTTTCCAAGTCCACCTTATTCCCGACCAAGATCATGGGCACCCTCTCGTACCGTTTCACCCGGATAATCTGGTCCCTCATTGGCTTTATATCTTGGAAACTCTGTTGGTTAACCAAGCTATACACCAATATAAAGCCTTGGCCGTTTTTAATGTAGAGGTCTCTCATAGAAGCGAACTGTTCCGTGCCCGCAGTGTCCAAGATCTCCAGCACCGAAGGAGAAGAATCTACTTCAATCTCCTTCCTGTAAAAATCCTCGATTGTCGGATCGTACTTCTCAATGAAGGAACCCGTAACAAATTGAACAGTCAGCGCTGACTTTCCCACTCCCCCAGAGCCGAGCACGACCACTTTGTATTCTCTCATGGCTCCTCAAGCAGTCCCCCTGCTCGACAGTTGTCTCCACTCTTGGTGTTTTAGCTCTCGGACCGGGAGCACTCGTCGCTTGACAATAAGTCTGCGGCTTCCAGGGAGTCAGGCTCCTTTGGTCTTCAGTTTTGTATGATGAAAGAAAGTAATCCAACACACGCGTTTTTCTATTGTCATGTTGCACGTTGTCTTCTCCTTTTCTGTGTCTCGATACTGGGGAGCGTGATCGGTGCGTTGTTCGTTGGCACTTCCTGCCCGCAGACTTGCACAGCCAGGCAGGCTAACGTCACGAGTAAAGGGTTAGTTCCGTTTTCTTAAAGGCGCACAACCCTGCTCAGTTTCTGCTGAGGGGAGTTTAAAGGATTCTGACCATAACAGAAGTTTACGATGTTGTATTATCAGTAGAGGTAATAAAGAAAATTGCGCAAACAGTGTTAACCATCCACTGTAGTGACAGTAGGCCTACGTACGAAATTCTATTTCTAGATGACAAAATTTATTTGAGGCATATGGATGATAAAATTAGAATGAATCAGACTCTAGACTGTAACCCTATCCCCTTTTCCAATAAAAATAAGAATTTGTCAACAAAAAATAATACACAATTATTTAAGTAGCCTACAGTTGGGAACGTCTGCTGATTTTGGGATGTCATTGGGCATCTCCTTGGGCAACATTCATGTGGGACAGAATGGAGTGCACACCTTGGGCAAAAAAGGAAAATCCTAACTCTAGTTACGTCCAAGTGCGTGATGTGCATTTGTACTGATACACTCATCATTTTTTCCACAATATCACCCAAACGGTGAAAGGAGAAATCCATTTGGCATATTATTAACACTGTCCACTAGATGGTGATCCACCTCTTGTGCTTAAGAAATCCCTGCAGTACAACTAACTTACCCACTGGAGGATTTTTAACAATGACTGAGTTAGGATAGCACTGAAATATTATTATGAGGTGAACATGGATCAATAAGAAACACTGTCTAGTCACTGAATCCTCATAATTGTCAACAGTGATTGTTGTTAAGCCAAAGTTTACTATATATTTAGGTTGTTGCAGTGCAACTGGCTAGAGTACTCATGCCACATGCGTGTGCAGTCATGTTCTCTCTCTCATAGTTGCTTCCTTACTCCCCTTTACTGTCCTGTCAATGCATATTAAAGTCAAGCAATGGGCATAAATAAATAAATAAATATTACTGAATATTTGATATAGGTAGCTACAATTTTTTAATCAGGGCCCAGTTGTTCAAAATAGTTTAATCCGGATCAAAGTGATCCAGATTTGGAAATCCTGTGGTTTGCTATGTGTAATTTAGGATCACGTTTGAACAACTGGGTCCTGATCACAGACAGCATAAAATGTTATTTGCAAATCCAGATCACTTTGATCCAGATTAAACTGTTTTGAAAAACTGGGCCCTTACGATAAAAACTATGCTGAGGTACGTGAAGATCATAAAACATTCATAAATGCAATCAGTCCAATAATCAAACAGGACAACAGTCAACAAAAAGAGATGATTCTTTTCTGCGCAATTACACTTTTGTTTTATTTTTATTTTTCTGAGTCATAACAGCAATTCAATTATGCCAATAATAAATGTGCATTAAAAACAAGTCTTTTAGAACGTAGTACAATACGTATGTTACAGCAAGTACAAGCAAAATTGTAAGGGCTTGTCTAACACACAGAGCATTAAGCAGGCAGGCTTGTGTGTGTCCAGCAGAGAAACTGAGAGCATTTGCCCAGGTAGCAGAAGAGACTCGAGTGATTCTGGCCCAGGTTAGGGCCACAACCTCTCAGTTGTCCACGACTCGGTAGGTGGTTAACTTGCAGGAGGTGGATAATTGATTGATAGCTCCGCGATCAGCCCTGTCAGAGTGGGGGTGGGAGAGTGATGCTTTGGTATATTAGCGCTTGTGCAGAAAAAAGTAATAAAACCCAAGTGAATAAAAACATTGACCTTTTCCGTGTTTATGAGTAGACGGTTACATTCATTTTCAGAGGAGAAAATATGTATGTGTATGTCGGTGGTGAACAACTTCACCTGCTGGACACACAGTTGCCTGGTAACAGAAGCAATGAGATGGTCTTAGTTGAACATCACTGGTAATGCACTGTTGGCAAGCATGTTCTGGGGGCAGTTTTGCATCTCAATATAATTATATCTTTTATTATCATGTATGAGTATGAATTACCATGTTTTAGGTGTTCTTTTTATCCAGATTCTTACCCTTGTATCTTAAAATATAATTCAAAACATGTTTGATGATAAATACTTGTTACTGTGTACTTAATCTACTGTATTTGTTTTTGTGATTTTTTTATTGGTTTGTTTTAGATTTTCTGGCATGCAGTCATGTCCAACAACACTAAAATATCCTAGTTTTAAAATGTCTGTTACTGTTAACACAGGCTAAAGGGGCTGTATGTTTTGTATGGGAACACTCCATATAGAGATATTCCAAAGACTATAAAGGTGAGGGAGTACGTTTTCTTCCAACCAAGGTGACATCCTAGTGAACCACAAGCTAAGCATAAAAATGACAAAAATGCTAGCTCTTTTTTTATTGTTTTTGTTTTTTGTTTGTTTGATTTTTTTTTTTCCATATGATGGGCAGAAGAAACAGAGCCACATTAGCAAGCAAATTTGTTAGCTGGTCATTTATTCTAATTCCTTAAATTAACCTAACAAAATTTCTTATAATTATAGACTTTTTTATTCAAAATAAGATTTCAATATTATACATGTTTCTTTTTTTTTTTTTACTTTTACTGACTATATACAGAAGTGCAAAAAGTCAACCTTCGTCCCTTAGGTTATGGCTCGCCCACACGCAGCATTAACGGGGCTTTGAGGCCCAGCTCAATGACATCACTTCCTCTTGTCATAATGAGATCGAGGAGCCCAAAGGCCAGGATTCCTGCTGCTCTTTTTTTTTTTTTGGCCTGACATTCTTGGATGTTTAGCTAGTTCCTTAAGAAATACTAAAACAATATTTTAATCTCTGAAATGGATACAGTAGAAAATATTTTTTTCTTTTACTCTAGCATGTACACGATTCTACACTTAAACAAACAAACAAAACAAAACAAAAAGAAAACAATAAATCATTTTAAACCATGATCTTGTTACACATAAAAAATTAATAATTTGTTAAAATATTGTCAGCCAGAATTTGTTGCTACAGCAACAGGTCAATCAATAGTTTTCTTTGTTTCCAGATGTCAATATCAAAAATTCTTTGTTCAACAAATTGAAACAGACAAGGAGAAATGTCCAATATTTAAAAATAAAAACCAACAATTCTACAAATAAAAATAAAACCAAAAACATTTAGCTGTAGATGGCAATATATGTCCTAACTGACAAAACATACTTATTAAACATGATTATGGCATGAAGTATTTATGAATTGTTTATACATCTAAAACCTACAAGAGACGACAATGTTATCAAGTACAATAATAAGGCTGAAATTACTTTGTTAAATGCTAAAATAACTAAGTAAATCTTTTTGAACTAGGATGTTCAAATGAATTCATCAGAGTGTGTTAATTGTAATTAAAACAAAAGATGATAAATGCGTGTGAATTACAGAATATCATTGGCATCTATAACCTGTACAATGATTGTGAGAGTATTTTGTGTGGGCTAGTGCCCAGGCTGTACGCTAAGGCTTAAAGAGGTACAGTACAATCAGTAAAGCAATGGAACACAATCTTGGAAATATTCTAGAATTGCAAGAAGAGGGAGATTCCATCCTCTATCTGATTTCTTGGGACTGACACTTGCAGTTGCAATGAACACAGGTGCACATGACACCAAAAATGTATCAACTAAAAATTTCCATTGGTGGCACCGGTGCACCTAAAATTTAGTGACTTGCCTTACAGAATGCACAGAAAGACACTAGACACAATTTTCTAGTTATCCTTTTACTTTCCACATCTTTCTGTGCTTATGGGCTACATCAAGCATGCTAGTGACTACATAAAGGATGTCCATGTTCAGATTCCAGCAAAGACTTCAGATGTCAGTACTCTTTTTCTGGTCAGCTCTGACCTAGACCTACATGTTTGGTGCACCTAAGTTATATGTTAAATTAAAAAGGTGCACACCAGTGCAACCAATGTAAAAAATTAGTCTGTAGCCCTGCCAATGGCTTTGTTTATAAAATTTGTTGCCTAATATTAGTGACCCATAACAGACAGAATAAGAAGGGAAACATTCTTTTTTCCCTTCTCCCATAAAAGAAAAAACTTTGGTATGAACATTAGAGGCATAGCTCTCTAGGTTCAGACATGATGGATGATTACAGGCTATAATATTGTGTAAAGTGAAATGAAAATGTAAAATGAACACACATAAAAAAACTTAACAAATTATCATTAGAAAGAATCTCACACAGCTTTTCATATCTCACTTTCATTTAAGCCGCGCACTTTCCAGCTGCAGGTTTAGAGTCCCATCGTGAGACTGCAAGGTGGCTATGAAGCCAGTCCTCCCATATCCCAGCTCCTGCATGGCTGCATTCAGCCACGTGACACCCTTTAAAGTCAATAGACTTGTGACCTCAGCACATATTTTCATATCACTCTCAGACTGCCCAAAATTCCATTCTCATGTTATTAAAAACAACAATAACAAAAACAGTCAATTAAGGTAAATGGGCAAAATGTGAACAAGAGAAAAACTTAAAAGTTCAAAAAGTTATATAGTGAAGTTAGGGGGGAAGGGAAGGCTACTGTGATTTCACTGGACTGAAACCCAGAATGCTAGAGAAGGCTATGTGGCAAATGCACAACAAAATGAATGACAAATAAAAAGGCGCAAAAAAGTATTAAAAAACACACATTTGTGAAATTAAGTATAAAAACAAGAGTCATTACAAAAAAATAAAAGAAAAATCTTGAGTAAACATAATAACACTGCTGAAATAACACCTTTAGTTTGGGATGTATGGTCGAAAGGCTAGAGTGTGATTCAGAACAAACCGAATGTGCTTTGAGAAGAACACAGGTGTTTCTGTGTGTTCTGAAGAAAACATTCATCTGTCTTATCCAATTCTGACCTTCTGTATATGTAATCTAATTTCACTAGAATCTTCCATTTAATTCTCCAAATCAACTTTGTGCATACATTTTTTTTCTCTGTAAGTGCACCTTTGCCATTTTGTAAACCATACAATAAACCAATGAAAAACTATGAATTAAACTCAATCTCTTGGTCTACCAACGTACCAATACTGTATAAATCTGAACTGACATCACCATCGTCTCCACTTTTAAAAAGAGTGTGTGTGAGTGTGCAAAATGTTATTTTTTGAGCACTATTCTGTTTTGGCATGGACATTTGTGCCAGTAAAGGCCTCTTCAATGTCAAGCTCGAGGGCTGTTGTGAGTGTAAGTCTGTTGGTGGTGTCTGTGGATGTGATAGATGTGGATGGCATTGACCCTCGCCATACCCATGTTTGCATGCACTAGAAGGGAGGTCCAGCTGAGAGAGATGAACTCTTCTGGCGATCAGAGAGACACCTTCAAGGTGTAATGGCTGTGAATGCTGAACGTTGTCCTTGATGGTACACCAGCATACTTTCATTTGATCTGCAAATCAAAGGAGCCAAACTAAACTGGCTATATCATTGACATACTACCGTATTTACACTCTATATGAACATCAGTATTTTTACATTCACATTGAACACATTTTCTATGTTACACTGTGCATGCTGATACTATACTATATTCAGTAGGCTATATGTAGGTCTGCAATTACTATCGAATGTCTATGTACAACATATACTCTATCTTGCAAAAATTTGAGCACACACAACCTTATCAGACATTGGAATCAGAGTAAAGAGTCACTTACTGTTCTGAACAGGAACTACATTTGAGTCAAGTACTTGTGACTAGTCAGATGGTCTGCAGATATTATGGGAATCTAGGAAGAGATAAAGAACAACAATAACAAACAACACATTCAATGGTTAAGCATCATGTTTGGGGAAAGACCAAACCAGAAGGCACTGGTGACCAATTTACAGCATGTTTTCCCAAAGCAGTCATTAAATATGAAAGAAACACACACACAACAAAACGAAACGAAACAAAACAAAACAAATAAAAAAAAATAGTAATCACAAAGCCTGTTTGGTTAAACAGAAATGAAAGCACATTAGGGATTACTGAGACCTGCTGTATATTGTTAAAAGCTCTTTGTAGGGAAAGGAGGCAAAGAGGATGTGAGGGACTCCCCATGCATACTCCAATCTTCCAGCTTGTTGACCTGCACCTTTTGTTTAGGCTGGTAAAAAGGTGCTTTCGCTGTTACAGTGAGCATCAGAAGCTTCAGCAGTATGGCCTACCAGAAGCATATCAGCACTGAGAGAGCCTGCGTGGTGTGCTCCTTCACCTGACTACATCATTTGAGTGCATTTGAATGGCTGCCTGTTTTCGATAAAACAGGGAATTTAATTTGACCCGCTAAGCACTGCCAGCTAAGTCTTCCAAACATTTCAACAAAAAAATGTTTTTAATGGCGGGAATAAAATGAAAGCCGTGCAACAACATACTGCAAAAAAGGATATCCTCTTTTTTCATGAAAAAAGCTACAGTGGAGCTATAAAACTACCTCATACATACCAATTGCATGTATTCGTTGGTAGTCAACTTTGATAAGGAAGAGTCCTCAAAATGAAAAAGGACAAAGAATCAAAATTAAAATTTTGTTAAACATTACATGTCTCACATTAGGCTCTCTTTGAAACAAAAGGACCAACTTCTAAATCCAAAGGTGGAAATACAACACATGAAAACTTGAGAACCCTCCAACATATCATCAACAGTAATACAGCAGAACCAATTTAAACAGCAAGAAATTATTGTTAAATATTTTTTTCTTTCTTCATTATAGCTGAATTCCTACAGTAGTAATTTGGAGTTCTCATGAGAAGACAACACCCTGTTCAGCGTCAGTGTAGGCCAACAAGAAGGAGATCCCCAACCCAACCCAACCTGACCCAGAAGCATCCACAGATCTTATTGGTTTATTCAAAGAGATAAAGCCATAAAGGGCAAACCTGATTGGCTGTGGCGGTTGCGAAGGGAACACTTGTGGCAGATGTGGTTGCTGCAGACACAGTGGCTGGAGTAGCACCGTGCATCATGGGAACTTTTTCAGAAGGAAAATCATATAAGCAAACACATACAGGAGGAGGAGGGTGGCCACAGGCGCAAAACAGTGAAGTAGAG